>PDGT01000044.1:2229055-2297666 GCA_003671415.1 Megathymus violae
CCCATTTAGCTTATAATTATGTAATAACTAATAAATCCAAAACATCTTTAAAATTCTACTACTAACAAAATAACACAACAATAAATTACAATATTTTTGGAGCTCTTGTCGTCAAACAAACATTAAATTCTAAGAATTAGTATCACCATGTTCACAATAGCGCCGTCTGCGTCATGTGTTTCAAGAGGGTGCATGTAAAAGAACTCAGTGGTTTTGCGCACATACAACTGCGTATTAATGAAATAGTGAGACAGTTCGTTCACCTCTGAAAATATACTCTTTAAAACGGTTCAGACGCAGGTGGATATATTTAAAACACTGAGATGTTAAGGTCCACTTGCTTGCCGCCATGAATTGTATGTTAGAGCTAAAGCAGTTTATCAGCTATCGTAACTGTTATGAACGGCGCATAAATAATTATTTTATCTTTCTACTTTTTTAATCAGCTATTAAAAGATACGCATTACTATATTTATGATAAGACTCGAAAGAATGCAGGATGTCTTTAATTAAATACAGTTATTGTCTCTAATCCTTTTAATTGGCCAAATTCTAAGAATTCTAAAATATCATTCACTGAACTGGACAAATTCAATGAGAGAAACCGGAAAAATATCCAGACTATTATATTTACAATTTAAGATTAACAAACCATTGTCTACATTCGAGTATGCACGTTTTGATCTTACCGGTCGATTTGTCGAACCAATCGACCTCATCAGTCATGAATAGAGCGCAATGTGGTTAAAAAAGGACTATACTCGGAATTATAATTCGATTCCGCATTTGACATTAGCTACTGTCATTTTGTAAAATAATGATACCATATATAATAGTTTAGTGATGCACCCAAAAATCGATAAACAATCGCGATTTATGTTCATGTAATCATAATATTGGTGGGTCAATTAAAGACTAAATTATTGATTTTTACTTAAATGAATACATAATTATTCATAATAATTATTTATTAATTAGTAACCACTGCTTTATTTTATAAAAAGATAATATTTTAAATAAATACGATTTATAAAATAAAATATTACCATAATATTTCTATTTGTTTTATTTCTCATGTTCTTTCATGATCACATTTTTTTATTTATTTCACACACAATTATTAAAGATACCTCTCAGATCCTTAATAAAATTAATCGTCATAACTAAATTGTCCGTTCTGAAATATTTAATTTCCTGATATACTGAGTTTCTATTAAAGTAGTAGTTGTTTAAATATACTACTATACACGAGAGGAATCGATCCGGAAATATTCCATTTCCGTATCGAATAATTTCGCAACGTCACTATTTAATACTTGTCATAACGTTGCAACACTAAAATTGTTAAATCTGGAATCGAATTAAAATTCCGAGTATAGTCCAGTGCGTTCCCCTTCGGGTTCCAAAGCTTGCTGTAGAGAAGTCTGGATCAACGACCTTAAGCCCTTGCGGTATAACCGGAGTTTTTATATAACGTCAAATCGCCCTTCGTCTACTTAAAGGTTGCTTCACAAGACGAGATCTCGGGGATGCATGCCCGAAATTGCTGTGGTATTTTCTAATAAAATCAGCAAGATACAGCGGGGTCGGGTAAACACAATAACAAAAATACTTGGTAATACACATTACAAAACCAAAAATGTCACCTAAATATGCATGTTCCAGTCATTAATTCCAGAGCGTGCGGAAAGTCATGCCGCTCTCGTATCGGCTTATTTAACCATGAAAAATCTTGCCTCAGACACAGAATAAATCGTCTGTCACAGACGTGTGAGGCCTATGATGATGTTGATATTATTTTTTAGGTAATGTATTATTAGTAAACTGCAACGCAATGTGGGATGAAGTGTTTTTTTATATTAAACTGAAGCCCAATGAGCCTCAATCCTGATTAATTTCGTACACAATTCAAAAAATATTTATTGAAATAATCTTGTTGTCGGACATCAAAGAAATCTATAGACATACAATGACGCAATGATAAACGCTAGCACGCTAGTTGGCGCGAAATTAATCAGACCAATGGCGTCACTCTGACCCGATAGGATATCATATTAACACCGTTTCGTAAATGGTCGGTCAGGATCGTGGGTGCTCGGGATAATGGATCTGTGCGCCTGCGCAGGGTCAACACACGCATATGAAGGCCGGGTCGTCGCTCCTATCAGGGCGACTAGGAACACAAGTGTTTTGTGCAACGAATCATTTAACATAAATAATATAAGATTGCTATTAATGAGCAAGACACATATAAATTTACCTAAATTACCAAAATCAATGATCAAAACGTATCTTAAACCAGTTTTAATCTTTCAACCGTCGTGATTTCATCTATGCCTGTTTGATTGTTAATAAACAATAAGTAAATCGTCTGTCGTAACCGTCTATTTCATTCTAAACACTCATAAGAGTTCATTAGCGGGGTTTATATATTCTTTTGATTAAAATACTGTACACTGCATGACCGATAATATCCGCCAGCACCTTGAACAGAAGTGGGCTTAATTTTATTTAATACAATATAAAACTTTTTGGAACTTTCAAAAATGAAGAAGCTTCTCAATTATTACATCCTACTATTTTTGTAAAATTATATTAATTTACTTAATAAATTAAATGTGTCTTGAAATGTTTTCTAAAACTGTTAATTAATGGTACCCGTATCAAAAAATCACATGAGTTAGAAACCTTTTTGCGACAATTTTAGACGAAGCCGTGAGACATTGTTTATCACTATTACCAATGCCGTACGTGTTCGAAGCCGTGAACAAGGAATTAATCCCTCGAGACTAATTTAATCGCGCCTAGAAAACATTATGCAATCGTGACGTCATCACACCTATAGGCACCTACGCGTGCAGCTGCATTTAATGGCGTATGTGAAATGTTTGTGAACTAAGCAGTTTCACTCCACGTGACGTCAATTGGAAGTCATTATATGGAGCCTAACTCTTTACTGAACTTATTTATATGCGTCATGAACATTGCAAACTAAAGTGCGTCATCAATCAGAAGAAGTGATAAAAAAAGTCAAATAATTATTTACAACGTAATACCACTATACATTAACATACAAGAAAAAAATCGGTTTTATTATTATAAGTAATTTAAGAAAAATATATACTACACTACTAATAAATAAACAAAAAATTTAAAATGGCTATAATGTATTCATAGTCAATCATGATGGAATTGTAAGTGCCAATTAATTAATAGTTTAATAAATTCAATGTCATTCTTTTAACAAAAGCTGATGTTCAAATAAAACGCAGACAATGGATAATTGAAGTCAATATTCCAACAGAACTGTTTATACACAATTTGAATTCAATGGCATTGCCAACCAATTGTTAATGCAAAAGGAAAAAATGTAATCATTTCACCAGCTATGCCTAACTCAATCAATGTATATCAAAGATAAAAAAAAAAGTCAAATTACTAGGTACCCTATTCATTACTGGCATAAATAAGAGTTAAATTCCAAAAGCTCCGCCAAGTGACAATCAGATTACAGAACTATTTAAAACAATGTTTTTTTTGGAAAAATCAAGAACAACTATCAGCCGAAATGGACCATGTGACTTGATTTTGTTTCAATCCATTCCAATTCCAAAAACAACAAAATTTATCATAATGGTTAATATTTCCTACCAAGAAATTGAAAAATTCTGAATCCAAGTGCATGATTACAAATCTCAAGCAAATATGAATGTAATACTTAATGAAAATATAACAGTAGTGAACAACTCTCGGTAACTATTGCAACATGGATGTGAATGAATATTTATTTCCTGATACTACAGACCTTGACAATGAAAGTTCAAATATTTCCTCAGAAAGTGACAAGTGCGCCACAACCATCAGAGTTAAACCGTAAACACATGTGCAACTTGGATTCCAATGATGAAATGAAACAATTTTTAGGAGTACTTATATAGTACTTATGAAATTACTCCATATTAACAAATACTGGACGAAAAAAGTATTTACACAGATAAAAACATCATTTCAATTATGAGACTAGATAAATTTTTACTCCTTTAAAAATTCCAACACTTTAGCCATGAGGAACCCAACAACACTGATAATTAGAGATGTTTATAATATGATCCTCAACATTTTCCAGAGAGTGTTAAAGCCACATAAATTCTTGATTATCAAGGACATTATAATTCCATAGTGAGGAAAAGTAAGATTTCACCAGTGTATTAAAAACAAGTCTCATAATGCATATAATATGCGTTTAGTATGATTATTTACACAGGTAAAGTAGATACCAAGGTAGAGAAATGAATCGTGGGAAACAAACATTTTTTGAGATTGTAAACTGCTTTAGAAAATGAAGAGAAATAAAATGGTAGTGGAGGAAAAGTGATAATGGGAGCTATTATTTGGAACTGTTATGATAAACAGTAGAGTAGTTTACAACTTGGGACAGCCAAACTAAATACCAATAAAAACATTTATAGAAGCAGTTACTCAGAAGCCTTTGGCCTTGAAAAACATTTTGATTTGTTAATCCTAGTCACCAAAACCTGTAAGAAGCTGCTTTGATATTAATAGGCATGCAATAAATGCTACATGATGATAATAAAAATTAAAAATTTTATGATTTCATTTAGATATAAGCATTTTCAGTATTTACAATTTATAAGGCCTTTCAATGCCTTGTGTCATGGGGAAAAAAAACAGGAAAAATGTACGGCTTTATACAGCACATAATACATGGTATACCTAAAATGTTTACAGTTAACATGTTAGCAGTGCATAGAATTTTTTTTTAACATTTCTATTCTAGTGAGGGACAATATAACAATTAAAAAAAAATTGTAATAAAAAAGATCTTCCATGTTTGAAGGACTTTCTGCTGTAGTCAATAAAGCAGATAAATGTAAAGATTAAAGATTTCACCAAGTGTAAATGAATCTCGTAACTCTACAATTTTTAGGCTAGCAATCTTTTGCACAACCCTAGTAATTATTTAAAACAATAAGGTTCTCATATGCATATGTTTTTATCCTATACTGATTAATATTTAAGCAGTTTTGTAAAGGCAAAATTAACGAAGCAGAAGTTAAGAAGGGCTAAATGAGGGTAGTTAACAAATATTTATAAAATATAAAACACTGAAAAATGTATAATTTCGAGGTCAAGTTAGTATTATTAATTTATTATCTTCATGAATCATTAATTAACACATGGGAATTTTAATCGTCAAATTTTCAATTTTCGTTCATAAAACATAAGTACTTGCTTTATATTATATTATAGTACTAAGGCCATACAGTTACCTTCATATCTTATATATATCTTTCACAACTATCATGCTGAAAATTCTCGAATATACCTGTTAATTGTAATTGTTCTGTAATAGTGTCGTAACATTAGTAACCACAAAAAAAGTTAATATGCACCACAGATACATGTGGTATTTGAAAAGTAATTATCATAAACACAGACAGACATTAGGTGAAGCAAGTGAATTGTCAGAAATAAAATCAGTTGCCCATTTCATCCACGACGCCTGTCTGCTGAGTGACGTCCTCTTTAGTTACGAGGGCACGACCTTTCGAGAATATAATTGTTTGTAACGCAACTAAACTACAAATATATACAATTAAACTTACCTCCACAGCCATACACATTGAATAAAAGTTGAACGGATTTAGCCGTGAACAGCTTGGGAAATATAGAACACACGCGGAAAACGTATGCCACAGACACAGGAACTCGTTAGACTGAAGCTTTGTTGCCAACTGAAATATCATAAAAAATGTTACAGCACGTTAATTTTAAGATTCTACCATTACTACCGTAATATTACAGAGTAATAAGATCAATGTCAATGGATATTAAGTTACTTATCTTTCTGGAACCTACAAAGAAACAAATTAAATTTTATTGTAATGAGCAAAAAGCGTTTGTATGTCATTTCTTATTATTATATGCTGTAACCCTATATATAAGGTACTCTATGCTGTAACCTTATACTTTATATGTACCACAAGATTCTGGAAAAAATACAAGTATAGTCATATTAATTATGACATCTACCAAGCAACTGTCATCTTCAAACCCACATGATAAAAGCCTATAAAAAAAATTGCACAAATTTCCACAGAGGAAAGGAATAATGCTAAACACTTATATGACCGTATTGAGGCGACCTACAATGCTTCCCCAATTTCATGTTGGTAGAGGTGCGTAAAAGGTAACAGAAGCCAAGTTGCTTGGTAGTAGGGCTTCGCGTACGGATTATATTATCAGTATTATTATTAAGTCATTAATATTACAATTAGTGTTATTATCTTTCCGTAAAGCGTGCATGGGTAGCTATCACCTTCCTGTTTGAGTCAGCCGACAACGCATCAGTTTAGTCTTACTGATGTTCATGGGCGGCGGTGACTGCTTAACATCAGGTGGCTCTTCTGGTCGGTTGTCAGCTATTAACAAAAAAAAAAACGTATTATTTACTTGAATTACAAGTTTATTTTAAGCTTGAAAAATAATATATATGTATATATATATATATATCTGCACTTATAAGCGATCTTTGTATTGTCACTATGTTAATATGCGGAAGATAATCTCCTGTACAATTTTTAAGATACGTTATTTCGCATGGACATACATAAGAAGGAAGAATAGGGCCCATGTCATATGCGTATTTATAATAATAATGCCATCTACTGGCGAGTTACATTTTCATAGTCGAACGACGTAGAAGCAAATTACAACAAATTGTAGTAACAAAAAGTTTTAGACCATTTCATTATTTAACTAAAAAGTTGTAAGTATAAATATTTTTTTCAATTAAATGTAAAATGAAATATCTTTCATGGTGATTTCTTAACTAGGTGGGTGAAGTAAGTTAAAAATCTATAATTAAAAAATAAAAACACCAAATAAGTAATCTGACTTAAACTTTTTTTTATTGAAGATTCTTTAGAAATCCAAGTGTTACCAGAGTTATCTACATAAACATATTATCATTGAATCCTGGGGGGGGAAGGTGGTCTGCATCAGGTGGAGGAAAACGGCGGCCGGGCATAGGGCCTGCAGGTGGTCCAAACGGGTCGAACCGTGCTCCAGGTGGTACAGAGCCTCTGTGAAAATTTACAATACAAATAAATATATATTTTTTATTTGCATATGCATTAGAAAAAAAATAATATGATATATATATAAAAAACATTCAACACAACATGAACCTCCTTGTTAAAGTAAGTTAATGTATGTTAGCGATGCAAACACAAGTAACCACTTTGTATACCCATCAAAATTGTATGACAAAATGTAAATAATAACAGAAAAGCATTTCAAATAACCTCCACGCCTGACAGTTCTCTATTATAATCAATTGTGTATAGTCTCATCAAATTACATTGGGCCAACATACTGCACCATGCATTTTGTGAGAAACTCTCAACCCAACACTTCTTTTATTCTCAATCATCATATATTCCATAACTATTATCTATCATCAATACTTAGAATTTTAGAAAATTAATATAAAATTCAAGAATTCACACTAATGATAACAAGTACGTACCTAGGTAGTCCCCCAGGTATACCCAAGCCAGGGTTTTCAGGATCCCTTCTTGGCTGGAAAGGATTAAATAGCATGCCACCACTCCCAACTGGCGCAAATGGATCCAAATCGGAACGCCCAATATTCGGCATGTGTGCAGGTGGCAGCTCCCTGTTGTATCAAATGTGGTAATTAAATTAAAATAATTGGTCTTTCAGAAACATTCATGCTCTGGACATATTAAACAGTCGGTCACAATTTTTATCATTAAACAGATGTTGTTAAGCATAAAAACTTCCAAAATGACAATTTTCCATGATATCATCCATTTTCTATAATGTTCCAAATTTCAATTGCATTGAAGAGCTCACACATAAGTAAAATATTATGGTTATCATCATAATTATTGCCAAAGTTGAGCAAAGGCATGCTCAGAACTAGGGAGTGTTAAGCATAGCAAAATATTATATGGAAATTACACTCAACTGTTATTGTAAGATGTTGGATATTTTTAACACTGAATAAATTACATGTCTGAACTAGTATTAATCATTAATTTCTGTTGCTAATTTTTCGTTTTATACAAATTTCCCACATTATTAATGACATCTGTCAGGAATTAGGTCAATATTAAGAAGAAAAAGTGTCTGTAACGCTTTATTTTTTTGTGCAGTTTAAACTTACCATAAATTTGGATTGTCCGGCCTTGGATCTGTAAGCCTGGATGGAATCCTCAGTGCATCATCATCTGTTATGTTGCCTGTGCCTACAAAGACAATTGTTGAATATAATTCACATTTGAAATTCATTTTACATATTACAGCATACAGAATTTTAATAGCCATTATTAATTTTGTGACATACTCTGAGTTTGTGTTTGTGCAGAGCTTGTGGCTCTGTTTATGACCGGATTTATTAAATCTCGGATGATATTGTACATTATGTCTTTGTGGTCTGGCATTAACTTGTCAATGGATCCCTTGGTTTCATTCACTGTATCTTCAATGTTCATTGCAACATTGGTCACATTTAGGTCAGCTGCCCTCTGTAAGGTAAAAAAAATAATTACAAAACATTCTATTTAATGTCAATAAAGCTGCAAGTATGAAGCAGAATATTTGAGTTTCATGAAAATATTTAAGTAATTATATGTATTTGGCTTTCATAATTATTAAAAACATAAATAATTGAACACACAAAAGAATCTTGAATGATATTAATATACATAAATAAGACACCACAAATGCCAACCATTTATTTGTCATATCCGTCCAATAGTTTGCTTGGTACAAAATTATAATATATTATATAGATACATTTTTTTTTATTAGAAATATCTAAAATGCCCTTTTTTGTTACCATGAGATTTATGATAAGGCTCCCATCTGATGAAAATCCATGTAGTATATATAGAGTTTCACCAAAAACATATCTCAAAACATAGTTATCACTTTCATTCCAACCTGATGGTAACAATTCACTTCTTTCTTCATTTCCTGTAAGCGTGCTCTGTAATTGGACAAAATATAGATTAAATATGGATGTATATGTTTTATATATATTATTTTCCCAGGTTCAAAATATCCTAAATTATAACTAATGACATAAATATGCCAAGAATCATCTAAATCTGTTCAAGGATTTTAATGGACAAACATTTTGGTTTTTAGATCTATAGCAAAATCTACCTACACTAAACTGTCCAGAAAAATTTGATGCATAGATTTTGTATAATTTGGTTACAATCTACATACCCATGAAATAAATTCAGGGAACACATATTTATGTATCACTTTATTGTGTACCTGTCTTTCATAGCCATGTTGGAAAACAAATAACTGAGGTTACAAATAACCATCTAAACATATATTAAGGAGGAAATTCTATTTTGATTATATACAAAAAGTTTATTTTTCCATTGCATAACTTATAATTTAATTTATTTACCTCATCACCCATTCCGACATTTCGAAATCCTTTTTTAGTTAAGTTCCAATGGACAAAAGCCATCAGAACATCTGATTTTCGTTTAATGTCTCTCTCAACCGTCTTAAACGTTAAATCCCATCCATAAAGGGGATCTGAAGCCATTTTCTCAGTATTGATCTGATTTTAATGTTATCGATATTGCAGTACAAGTAAAATTATCCTTAGATAATATCTGCCTCTCTAAGATTCTATTACGATTAATCCAAAACAAATCAACAATATAAAAACCAAAGCTAAGCCTTTTTTGTTTTATAAAGACAATTTTCAATTTTTGACACTTAATTATTCTGATTATTTTGTTAGAAAATTGACAATTCAGTATGAGTCGACTATTTTTGACATAAACGTTCCTTTTTTCCTATGAATAACTAATTTTGACAAGTCAGAATTATGTGATTTTAATTATTAATAATATAATAAATATATTATGTGATATACAAAGGATTGAATCTAAAAATATTTGGCAAGTCATTGTTCTATAAATCTAAATGTAAGTAATAGATCTTTATAATGTAATTTGAAATATAACTGGTATTTTTCGTTAATATGTTTGACAAAATAACTTATTTTAATCATTAAATTTTTATAGTTTTTCATATTTTATAGAGGTATATTTTAATTTTTCTAACTTAATAATAAATAACATGAAAACCGTTAATACCGATTCATTCTAATCAACTGCGCAAATCGCGCAATCACTACAGTAGCGTAAAAAACAATATGGCGGGCAGTGTCATCTCGGGAACGTCGTGAATATAACGTGAAATAATGAATTTTGTTGTTTTAGAATTTGGGTGAATATGTGCAATATTTTATCATACATTGTTGTGGAAAGTGTTGTGTTTTAAATATATCTGTGCATTTAGAGTGTAAAAATGGCCTCGGATAAGATTAAAGTAGCTGTTCGGGTTCGACCCTTTAACAGGCGAGGTAAGCTGGTTTCGTATGATTAGTAATAAATAAAGAAATTTGCAATCAGACAGGTGACTACGTATGCTTGGTTTTATCTTTGTAATGTTCCTGTGGCAGATAAAGTAAATCATATTTCAGCGTATAAACTCTTTAAGTACTACTTTTTATATTACACAGTTTGTACATACGCTTTTGTGTTTATTAAATAAAAGAGTCTAGGTTCCTGGAACAGGATTTTGGTAAAGTATTATATAATGTTGATAAACTTAAACGTTATATTACGTAAAACACGCCTAATTATTTTGTACTTTTGTTTAATTTGCTTGTAGTATAGTAATGTTGGAATGAAGTAACTTTAGCACCAAGTAAGTCAAAGTTATGTGGCTTACTTATTTCTGATGTGTCTTATTGAATTATTTCTGAGGAAGTCAGAACTTTTTTAAACTCCGGTATATTAAAAAAAAAACTAGAATTTTAAAAGTTTCCAATTACAATAGAAATTCTAGTGTAGGTGCTAGAGACATTTAATTATGGATTACAAGGTTTTGAAATAAATTACTTTTTTTTTATTATTGTGTAAGTTATTCCCTACATGAGGCAAAACAATGAAGTGTTTGTAATTTAAATATTTGGTTATTAAAGATCATCAAAAAAAAGAAATTCTTAAATTGCAGCAAGCTCTCAGATTAAGAAGGTCCAATACCAGTTAAAATGGTGTCTATTATGAGAGGTCTTCCTTGTTGTGGTCTGCTTATTGTGTTCACCTTTACACTCATATAAATAATTTCATACTCATATATGTAAGTATAAACCTATATGTTTATGTAGTATGTAATTAACAAACTATTATATTGTTTGAAAACTATACTCATAACTCTTATCTCTGTCACTCATATGAGACTCATCATAAGAGTTATTATTTTAATAATAATAGCACAACAGCCTAAGCTAAATGCTGATAGAACTGCATCAGTTTTTATAATAAGCTACTAAAGTTTTTATAAGCAAGGTATGTGATGAACATGATTGCTTTTGTCAAATTAGATATGCATTACAGGTAATTTGTTTTATAATAATGTGACAAAAATATTTAGTCAAGTATTTTTAGTATAAAGCTTTATATTTATTTTATGAAAAAATTTGTATAAAAGCCTCATTTTTATAAAAGTAGACCAAAAATATTTAACTGTTATAGTTATAGTTATTTATTTTCCATATCAATACTTTGTTAATAATCATAATTTGTTCAGCTCTTCACATCATGTTTGTTCAAATATTCTTGAAATATATTCCATCAGTTTTTTTTAATCCAATGTTAAGGAATTGTTTGATCCCAATGGTTCTTTATCTACTTGTATATGTTGCTGTAGATTGAAATATTTTAAAATAACTTTCAGTTCTACCATTAGAGTGTCAAGTAATAAATAGTTTCACTGCTTCCTTCTTGACGGGCAACCTGTCAGTGATGTCTATTGTGTTTTGTTGACCAATTACTATTATGTGGTCTTTTAGCTTGTTCATTAGCTATTGATATAAAAATATTAATGTGCAACTTAAGAAGCACTCATACCTTAATAATATTTTATACATTTATTGGGAAAACTATTGTTTTTCATCTGTAATGTAGCTCTTCCCGTAACTAAAGATATTAGAGATATTAATTATGTAGAACATTGGATATGGTAAGATAAATATTTCTAAACATGCTATAAGGCACCTGGGTATATACTTATTAAAATTGAAAGGAAAGTGAAAGGTTTCTTTAGTCATTATCATTAACAACCATTGCATTAAGCAGTACTTTTGTAGGTTGTAATTATTTTTGTTAAGTTACCAATGCATTTATTTCAGATTTGCCACATTAAGTATTTTATGTATTAAAATGTTATTTTACAAAGCAATGTCTGTCATTTTTGTTACATTTATAATTTTATTTATACATAAATATATATATTTGTATCAAATTAAGAAAAAATTTAAATGTACTTTTTTAGAAATTATTGGTGAAATGCATCAGTTAAATACTCACATTCTAATTGTATTGTAGGTACTTAATGTGTATACTATCATTAATAACTATTGACTACTTATTTTCTAAATCGGAAAATCTTTATTGTCATCATTCATATTAACAGTTTTCTATTTATTAGGTATAAAAATATCAAATGAATATTCTTTATGTATCAAATTTTTCCTGTACAAATTAATGTACATTTAAATTGTTTTAATGTTTGCTTTATATTCAAAAAATGTATATAATGTTATTTGTGCAGAATATAATTTTTACATTGGTCAAAATTATGTTTTAAATTTTTCGCGTTGTTTATTTAAATTCGTTAAGTATGGAACACTGTCAGTCTACTACGATCGTCTAGCAAATAGCTAGTGGAACCGGATTTGAAAGAAGATCGCCGCGGACGCAACGACCGACCTCGGTTTGAGTCATCACACCCACACTTATGCAATGGAACTATACTTGTGTGGTTGTGTGTATTTAAGTTCACATTTAATAAAATACTAGGAGTGCCAATGTTATCGCATTACGTCCCATTGGCCTTACACATTGATTGATAACTTGTGATTGTTGTCACGAGTTTGAGTATTATCCATGCCAATCTAAACTGAAAATGCAAACCCCATGTTATCGTGTTTCCATTATCCTGGGTAAACGGTCTCGAGCTAACTTTTTAATTCGCCAGTGAAACTAACTACTCGGTTTTCTAATCAGTTATTCAGATTCCTTTCTACAATCAGACTAGCTATATTTCGAAACGAAAACGCTAGAAATATTTTGCTATATGGAAAAAATACATTGTGTGCAGTTGATTCATTTTACACTTTGTTTGTTCTAATTTTTTATTATTAGATTCTGGTGAGCAGATTCGGTAAGTAATATAGTTGACATGTTTTGAAACGGAGCGGTCAGGCGTAGAATCTGTGAGTGAGATTATAACTATTCTTCCGATTAAGCCAATTCTCCTAAAGGTGAACTAATACATTATAGATTACATACTTATAATTACATACTTACATAATTATAGATTACAAGCTAGTTCGGTCGACATGCTCGTAAAATATAGTAAAACTTAAATAATATCGGTGTATGAATATTGAATTTGTTCATTACCCTGACTACAGCGCCATTAAAAAGTATGGCTATGAATATATTTTTATTAAACGTTCACTGACAGCCGTGACGATGCCTACGTATAAAAATATTTTTCTTTTTTTCAGAACTCGAGTTAGGGACGCAATGCGTCGTGGAGATGGATGGGCAGCAAACTATATTGCAGCATCCGCAGTCAACGCACGACAAAGAAAGGTATGGTTAGCCAAAAAGTTTTTTCAATTTCGGAAGTGATGATTTCAAATTGCATGGCTGGTTAGCTATTTTATGCCAGCCACAGTTATTGCTGTCTGTAATTTACAGAAATATCTAAATTGAAATTAGGTATATCATTACGCCAATTACTTATACATTGAAGAGTTATAAATTATTTCATCATGTATTTTTCGCATTTATTGATTTGGAAGCTGTCAATGAGTATTCGGTCCACCAAGTTCATTAGTGGCTACTACAGCCCAACGGGCATGTGTAATCGAGGTCAAACAACAAGAACAACATTCCTTTAATGTAGTCTGTCAGAAGTATCGCTACTCGTGACAAATGAGACCCTCGTGTTTAAGCGACACTAACTCGCAACACCATCACGAAACACGAAGTTGCTTCAACACGATCTTGCTTAACTGTATGAATGGCCGAGTTGGTGGTTATTAAAGAATGAAATATCTGGACAACATTTCAATTTGTCGGGACTCTGGGGTTTTTGTCGAGAGAAATAAACATTTTAGCTCAAAAATTTACTATTGATTATTAAATAAACCGTTACATAAAATTTATATGTAGATAAAAGGAAACAATTAAATTTATACCTGTTTAATTTATACAGGTACATCGATAAATAAATGAAAACGATATTTGATTATAAAATAAGTGCCTTTTCTGTTTACATTTGTATTGGAATCTCTTCTGTTATGAAAAAATATTGCTACGATAACAATTTCTGTATTTTGTACTGCGTAACGTAGACTGAAATCTTTTTTTCAGAGCATTTTTATTTTCACCTTCCTAGACTAAGTCCAAATTTAAGTCACCGATATCAGGCGAGAAGTTAAGAGTTAAGAGTGTTTGTAGGGTTTGGGGCAGTCAAGTTATAGGAAAAATACTATAAGATCACATATTGCATAGAAAAAAAATTTCGAGAATTAATTATTACAGTTTAATTACAATTCTTTATGTAGGTATTCCGAAACTTTAAATGTTGCGTCGAAATCCGTGTTGATTGCGAATTTAGCACGTTATAACAATGTTACTTAACTCAATGAATCTATTTATTAGCGGTTTCCTAGTCTAACAATTGCCGATAACCAATCCGACCTCACAAGTCATCCTTGTGCTTAATATAATTGTTAAAGATATAACTGCTGCCGGAATGGTTTATTTATTAGCGATGTAGCGTTAGAGCTGTTGCGGAAGTATTCCGTTTATGAAGCCGCTCTTTGTTTTACGTTTCTTGATATTCCTTTTGTCCCAAAGGAAGTTACTAGAAATAATTAATACTGGAATATTTTATTTTTTAACGACTCAACACTGAAGTGCTTATTCAAATATCAGTTTATAACTTTGCTTTTAATTTTATTTTTATATTGTTGCTCTTTACCCTAAGATTTAGTAAATACTACTAGTAGAGGACGTTATTTATGACAGTGTTTCTTTTAATAATAGTGTTTTTTATGTTTCTAATATTGTTCCATTTCCTAAAGTAACTTATAAATGATATGTAGTAAATATTATACGGGAATAACTTAATGACGGGATGCAGTGCTAGAGCTTTTACAGCACTATTCCATTTACAAGGCTGGTATGTGGTTTATATTCGTCATATTGTTATCTGTCGCAAAGAAAGTTGTTAGTCATAAATACAGCCGTATGAGTGTCTTTTTTAAACGATGCAGCGTTCGATTATTCAGCGATCAGTATTATTATTAAGTAATTAATATTATTACTGGTATTATTATCTTTCCCTGAAGCCTGCCTGGCTAGCTAACCACCCTTGATTCGTCCTGTTCCGGCTGGGGGCTTGAGAGCCAGTACATTCTTTCTAACCTTCTCATTTCCTGGCCGACAACTCATCAGTGATACCTTTGGTCTTGCTGATGTCCATGGGCGACGGTGACCACTTACCATCAGGTGGCTCGTCTGCTCGTTTGTCGAGCAACACTCTTCTTTCATGCAAATTGAATGCAGATAGTTTAGTGGCCAAATTGTGTGCATAAATACTTATGGTTTCTTTTTCTCATAATTATCTTCTTCTATTCTTATAATCTACAATTATAACGCTGTCAATTACGACTGCTTAGCTTATCGATTTTTTTTTCTTTTTTCTGTTTCACAAGAAAAACTACAATTCGCGATCACTCATGTAAAATGTGATCTACATTGTCTAATTATTCCATAATAAATTTTCTAGGTGTACGAGGGCTCAGCAAAGTTACTTCAGGTTTTAGTTATGGCGAAATTATCCTACAACGCGTTGCCCATTTTTTCTTGGTTGTTCTGACTGTATACAATACTTCAGCTTGTCTAAGGCTAATGGTATATGGTACAAAGTGTGTTAAAAACCTTAAAGTGTACGGAACTAGAACTAATTGGAGGAAACCTTTGTTGTTTCCTTTAATTTTCTTCATGAGTCATCGAATCGCAAAATTAAAGCCATTCTCCGTTCAATGTAGATGGCTGGTGGAGATGCTCTGATTGGCGCGTTACCTCGCCTGTTTGCGCAAGCGGCATGTGCGTTTGCGCTCCGTTCGAATTAAAAATGGTTTTTATTGTTCTTAAATTAATATTAACTTGTTTTTGTGTCAAGGTATTTATTACGTAAGGCTTGAAGTCCTGGTTTATTGGGTGGTTTTTTTATGACACCGTATGTTATGTTATGTCACTGTGTCGTCATATTTTACAGTTGCTCCTGTAGTTGCCATGAATGTATAAAGTAGATTTTTCAAATCCTTAAATAGACCTATTTTAGTAGTAATTATGATATATTTTATATATTGTTCAAAAAAAATTATTCCTAAACGTCAAGTGCACTAATATCTTCATTATTTAGTAATTAGGATTCTAATATATAATGTCGATCTGAATTTTGAAGTGAAAAGCTACAAAAAATTGAAACTAAAAATGCGTTTTCTGACTTACTATGGGTTTTTCCCAAATTCTTTTCTTAGCGTTCACTTATGTTATACAATTCATTCCTGTATCAAATTACAGCTTCTGGACTAGACTAGATTTCTTTATTTGTTCGTTTTAAATTTTTATTTAAAAATAACATACAGATGACTTTATCAACCTTGTGAATGGTGGATGATTGCTTACCTATTCTCATTTAAGAGGCCTAGTTATAAATTACGGTAGGTATATTTGGATTGAAATGGTCTTTTAGTAAAACGTGTAGTAAATGAATATATAATAATGACGAAGCATCTGGTGTAGTTTATCTCCGACTGGTATCTTCGACCTTAATTGTTTTATCTCGAGAAAAAGGCTTGCAAAGGTTTTGAACTATTTAAAATTCGCATGTGGAATCCATTTTCTTATGATATTTTTTACTTTCATTTGGTCATGAACTTCTAGTGTTATGTATCCAAAAGATAGGCCTAGTTGATTGGAAGACGGGTTATGCTTGAAGGTACCTCCGTTCGAATCGTGCATGTGCACGAATTATTTCTAGTTACAAACGTGTTTAAAATGAATCATACCAGTGTAGAAAATTATGGCGATAAAACCTGTAAACTCAGGTCAACTTAATATCATCACCATCAACTAATATCTTTCCATTGCATTCATTTGAATTATAACCCTGATCCTAAAAATAATCTCGAATCAAATAATAGGAGATTAACGGGTTATAAGCTTACATTTACCGCACCTTTTCTATAAAGATAGCAGAGACTAACTTCGTTAATCAGTCAACCAGTGGTTGCTGACGCGATGCGGGCTGAGAAAGAAGCGGGGAAATCACTTGTTTATATATCATACATTGCCATTACATGTGATGACCTCATAGCCCAGTTGGTAGTGACCCTGCCTGCCGAGTGAGGAGTCTCGGGTTCGATTCCCGGCCGGGGCAGACATTTATGTGACATATAAATGTTTGTTCTCGGGTCATGGGTCATGTCTGTAATGTCTATTTGTATATGTCCATATCACCCGCACCACAGGGAATCCTATTGCGGGGGTGTGATTGTGTAAACGTTTTATTTTTGTTCTCCCCGACACTGTAACAGAAACAAATTACCCGAAATTCGAACGAACCATGTTCACGGTTAATTGCAGGATGGTAGTGGGTTGCTCTAAAGGTAGGTAAAGAACCGTTCCAGTACGTTGTATAAGTATCATCGGGATTAAAACTAAGTACAGTTGATAGTATCAGGCGTTACTTTGCGGAAACTCATCGTATTAAATTAATATTAATTTACTTTGCAACAATCCGCAAACAATGTATGATGATATATATTTCTATACCAACACGTGTTTCGTTCCTAAACAGAGCATGATCAGGGTGGTAGACTCTACGAGTGTTAACCGCAAAGTCTTTGCATCACCACACATTGTTTGCGGATTGTTGCAAACTAAATTAATGCTAATTTAATAAAACTAAGCAGTAAAGACCCCAAATCTCTAAAGCGAGGGTATTGGCCCGTAGCCACGACCACTGTTCAGTAGCATGCACCACTGGCAGGATATATTGGATAAGACTCGAGAAGTGTGATCCTCACTTTGACGTAAATATTGTGCACACCGATTATTGCATTTAGCAGGGCGACATATTAATTGAAAGATTGACAATTTGGCTATGGAGTAATCTTTGTAATTTTTGTTACATGCTATTAAATAATGAATAATATTAAATAATTAACAGAGAATGAAAGGAGCCCCTAACACTCGAAAATCGTACATAAAATTAAGATAGCGGAGCAATCTCTGTAATAAGTCCAGCGCCGCAGGTGCGTGATGACTAATTAATGATAATTTGATGTGGTCAATTTATAAACTTGTTACAAATTTAAAAAGCGTACGAGTACATATCACTTTGTTAATTACGGTGAATGTAAAACTATAATTTATATAAGTAAGATTCATTCAGCGCGGACATTACCATTCAAGTAAATTGTGTAGTCGCATAATTAAACGGTAAAGCGGTGTCCATCTGTCTGTAGATAAGAAGAATTATGGCGGCTTTGAGTAAGCTACGAGAGAAAGGTCGCTTTTAAAGTCGGAGCCGTTTATAATTTGCGGTTGTGTAAACTGTTTAGAAACAGTGTTGGCCGAGGTGTTCGCGACCATTGCTCATAACGTCTAAGCGGCATTGCTGTTTCAGACACTATTTGATATATCTAACAATGTAAACTTTCATTGCGTATATTTTGTTCGAACGTTGACTTAGATAATGCACTTAGCGGTTGGCGAGGAAATTGAACCTATTTTACTTGTTCTTATCTTATTACAAGCTTTTATTTAACTTGCCGTGCGTAGTATGTTTGTGTGGGGTAAATCTTGGAAGGTAAATTAAAACCACTTTTTGACATTCCATTGAACTCAAGTTTGGTATACTTACTTACAATAATAAGGTATCATGGTGCTGGTCTAATGATGGAGTCGGAAGGAGGTCATAGGAGCTCTCAAACAAAACAAGATAAAGCCATCGAGTTTGGGCTCATTTGTTTTGTCTTGACGAACAAAAGCCTACGGGATAAGGTTCAACCTGAAAAAAATAAATATTAAACACCTTTATAAAAACCATATTTTATTGAAATTCTCTAAAAATAAAAAAATAATTATTAAATATTGATTATGTTTTTATTAAATGTTAATTTGAAATCATCAAATTATAACATTACACAATTTAAATGATATAATAAGCTTGACGCGAGATTTAACTGTGTAGATCATGGATACACAGAACGCGGCCCGCGGGCCGCATGCGGCCCGCCGGTCGAATACTGGTGGCCCGGCCGACAGCAAAAATAATACTCTCGTACATTCGAAGAATATTTAATTCTATTCCAGAATAAAAGCAAAAAAAAAATATGTTCGAAAAGTAATTTGAATCTCGCGCGCGCTATTTGAATCTAGCGCCCAAAAATGCTAAGTCGTGTAACATCGCTTGCCGCCTTTATATAAAGTTCTAAATAGTAGAGAAATCAAGAATTTTCTAGCGCGGTGTGAGCAAGCAAGATAGCAATAGTCCAGAATTCCCGATTGCTCGCGCAGGTACGAGTAAATACACGAAGCTTCCAGAGTCGTATGCGCGGTATAAAAGCCACGCTAACCGCAGCGACTGACAGTTCGGTTTTAATTTGAGTGAAATGTCAACAGAAAGATAAGCGCGAAAATACAAAGCGAAGTAATAAGTGATTGAGAATAAGTGCAGTTTAATAGTGTTTTAGGGAGGCAATAGTTCTAGTTTAGATTTTAACTCGACTAGCCGGTGTCATATATTTTGATCCACATTCAACGTAGATTTCCTGTTAACCCGTCAAGTGCCGTGTATAATTGTGTTGTGAAATCGTAAGTAAAACTCTGTTATAAATAAGTGTTTCCCTACCTATTTAATCAATTTTAATCAAATTTAGCTTTAATGTTGGCCAGATATTAAATAAACAAAGAAATTACTATTTTTATCTGAATTTCTCTAACTGTAATAATTACGTCATTATTTCAGATATAAAATCTTAAAATTTCTGAGGAATTTAATCAATTATTTTTGATAATTTAAAAAAGAATGGGCAATTTAAGTAGGTACTGTAATTGTTTTTAGGTGCTGTGTTAATATTAGCCAGGATTAGAACGCAACATGGAGAAGCCAGGACCTAGTAAAAAACGTAAGGTTAAAGATGAAAATCGGCAGTTTCAAGAAATTTGGACTGAGAAATCCTTTTTTGTATGGTCGCATAACAAAGTCGTTTGTTTAATTTGCAAGAATTCTGTTGCGATTGCAAATCAATATAATGTAAAAAGGCACTATGAAACGCAGCATCCTTCTTTTACCAAGTTTACAGGCGAATTAAGAAAGCAAAAAATGTTGTCTTTAAAACGGGAGCTTATTGGTCAGCAAGCTATGTTTACAAAACCCATTCAAGATTCAGAAACAGCTACAGAAGTTAGTTATGAAATTTCTCGAATGATAGCAAAGCGAAGTCGCCCCTTCAATGATGGCGATTTTGTAAAAGAATGCATAGAAATTGCCGCTAAGAAAATGTGTCCAGAAGCAGCAAAAAAGTTTGAGAAAATTCAACTGAATCGTATGACTATCCAAAGACGAATTATGTCTTTGTCAGGTAATATTGCGGAACAATTAATTGAAAAAACTAAGATCATTGTATTTTTTTCATTAGCACTCGCCGAATCCACTGATATTAGTTCCACAGCTCAACTTCTCATATTCATACGAGGTGTTACTCAAGATTTTGAAGTCTTAGAACAGTTATTCGGAATGTGTTCATTGAAAGGTCAAACCAAAGGAGTTGATATACTCTAATGTACTTTTGGATGAGTGTTCAAAAACTGATTTGGACTTATCAAAATTATCGGGAGTTGCGACTAACGGTGCTCCTTCGATGATTGGTGTCAATTCCGGGCTAGTTACTTTGCTGAAAAAGCATCTGCAAGGAAAAAACATAAACGCTGAAGATCTCATGCAGTTTTACTGCATTATACACCAAGAAACTCTGTTCTAAAAAAATTGAATTTCAAAATGTCATGAAAGTGGTAGTTTCGACTGTAAATTTCATAAAGTCACGAGGACTCAATCACAGACAATTCAAACAATTCCTTGATGACATCGAAAGCGAATACGGAGATTTACTGTATTATACAGAAGTAAGGTGGCTAAGCCGTGGATTGACACTGGAACGATTTCTAAATTTAATAGAAGAAATTGGAATATTTCTGGCGGAAAAGCGAAGGGATGTCCCGGAACTTAAAAATCCTGATTGGTTGTGTGATTTGGCTTTTTTAGTTGACATTACAAATCATTTGAATGTCTTGAACACACGGCTTCAAGGCAAAAATCAACTGATATCCCAGCTCTACGCTCATGTATCATCCTTTCAATGCAAGCTGACACTTTTCAGATCACAATTGAATTCTGGAAATTACAATCATTTTCCGAATTATAAGAAAATGGCTGAAAAATTCAACAAAACTGCGATTAATTTCAGTTATGTAGAAAAGCTAGATATTTTGATTCAATATTTTCAAGACAGATTTTCGGAGTTTAAAAAAATGAAACCTCTGTTATTCAGCAATCCTTTCACGATTTCAGTTGAAAATGCGCCAGAGTCAATGCAGTTAGAAATTATCGACATTCAAAACGATCAAGATTTACGCAACAAATTCAATGAAGGAGACTTGCTGAACTTTTACCGCTGCATTGATAAAAATATGTACGAAAAGTTGCGCATAAACGCTCTGAAATGTGCCAGCTTATTTGGTTCTACCTATATATGTGAACAAATTTTTTCAATACTAAATAATAATAAAACAAAAAATCGAAACCGCCTTGCAAATGAAAGTTTGGAAGCAGTTTTACGTGTTGCTACAAGTAAATTTGAGCCAAATATAAAAAAGATTGTAAGCACTATGCAGTGCCACGCTTCAAATTAATAAATTCTTTTTGAATCTTAATAAATTATTATCAATTCTTTATTGTCTTTAATTACCTATACTTCTGGCAGCCGGCCCGCCATCAGTTCATGATTTGCCCGAGTGGCCCCTAGTCTTCATAAGTCTGCAACCATGGTGCAGATAAACAAGAATACAATATGTGACATGATATTGACATCAATAATTCTCATAAGTAATCAATTTATAAATAAATATATTCAATAATCTTTATAAAATAGGTAATTTTATGAAAGCTTTTGTATCATAACAATTGTGTAATGTAATAAAATGATCAATTGTTCAATTTAATTAAATTTCAATTTAATTTAATTAATTTGAAGTTTATATTTTTCTTTTTAGAGGATTTAAATATAACTTTTTTTCTAATATCTATTATTACTTTATTACTATATTGAACGCTTATTCGGTAACTAAATTTATTAACCGAGAAGGATTCGGAGTTCGATTACAGCAAAGTAATATATGTCTTCAATAGTCTAAACGCTTTCAGTGAGGTAAGCGGTGGTGAGAGTTTGTTAATACGTTTTATATAAATTGCTTAAATGATACTATTCCAAGAAACTGAGAGCCTTGGTTCACTCATCCATGCGTCTGTTAAATTCAGAGATATCGAGTCTTATGTGTCTTTCAGCAATGTGTTTGACTACTAATATATGTATATACAGCCGTGCATTTTGAAACATACAAGTAACTATATAAACTTCTTGCGCTCCTTCGCTATGTGTTTTTATGACGGAAGTCAGTGTAGTATTGAGGTCATCAGTACTAGTTCATTTGAAGTTGATAGAAGCTCGCGTGGCTGCGATTGAACGGACCGCGACGTCGACGTTGTGTCCTATTGATTGACCCAAATGCAGCTTTCACCACACACTGCTTATTACGAACCTTTATTATTACATATATTTCATTCTTATACAACGACTTAGTAAGAGGCGGTCGGAGTTTTGTGGCTCCTTAAGTTAGCATGAGGCTATCTTATGCTCTATGCTAAAGTGGGACGTTTTCGAAACGGTAGTAGAAGCGAAAAATGATGTAGATCGTTTATTATTTATATTTACAGAATAGCTAAATATTTTTCAATTTGATTCGGTTGAAAGTTTGACGGAGTATCCAATACATGATTGCGTTCCAATCGAAACCAGTACAGCGGGCGCGTGTTCGGCGGAAAATTTAGCGAGTACTTAATATGTATGTACACTCACAACGGTATCCAATCTAAGACAAAGTTCGATAGTGTTACGAAATCTCCGGGCTATATAGACGGAGGGGGACTGTAATACCTATATGGTAAGACGGTTCATAGAAGAAAAGTTTTATTACTAAACATTCATGCCGAATACTGTACAGCGCCTCGAATATTAAGTCAAATCAAATAATGTAAAATCCATATGCGAAGCCCTACCACCAAGCAGGCTGGCTTCTGTCGCCTCTTACAACACCCTGTTCTGCCAGCATGGGATTGGGGGTAGTATTCTAAGCCGCCCCAATACGGCTAAAAGAGTTTTATTCCTTTTTTTTGTAACCAATTATATAACAACGGGGTAAACAATAATTTTCTGTAATTCTATATAAAAATGTGTAACAATTGTTTTGATACCTTTATTATTTGTTATTTTTTTGAAAAGCGAAACGGGGATGAATTATGTCATGAAATATAGATTATACAATTTTTATGTTTTCTTCCTGTTGTAAATTCATTCCATTTGATTATAATAATCATATTAAACTGTAATATAAAAATTCGTACGGTAACGTGGGAATTTCTTGTGGGTGAATTTTATTGTAGTGTGGCCAAAAGAAACTACATTTCTTTTAAGTCACGTGGTCTGCAGTGGGTATTCTTGTATGGATTTTTTTTAAATAAAAATATATATTTCTGTTTATCTTTCAAAGACTTATTAGTTACGTTCAAAATATTACTAGGAAATTATTGAAGCAGTTTGTGAACATGTTTGAACAGTTTTTGAACAAAAATGTTTCAAACTTAAGCGTGGTATGGTTCACTTAGTTATAAATAAATAATAATATAACAAGCTCTACGATTATGTCTACATTATGAATATTATTAAAATACATTTCATTTATAATTCGCCAAATACTTTTTCAGTACTGCAATAGAAAATACTACAGTAATAGTTTCAATTTTAGGAACTGATTCTTTTCTTAGTCATAATTATTTTTTTCCACTTCTTATTTCACCTGCGACTGCATTTGCAAAATCATATATTTTGTGCGGATTTGATACATTTTACGCCTTTCATAGATTTTTTACCCAAACTAAGTGGTTCGTTTTTATACCCACATGGAGATGACTAGTTGCAGAACAAAATATTGTATGCGATGTTACAACGAAATTGTGAACGATTTGTCTAACTGCAGTGCAATTTATTGCTTTCCCGTAGTTTCCAAACAAGCTAGGATTTTTCGTATATCACCTTATTCTTTTTGTGACGTTTTGTGAAACGCCCAGTTCTATATTGATGGAGTCATTCGAACGCGTTATTATCTGTGTTGTGTATCTGTCAGTCAAAGTAGCTAAGTACATGTTTCAAATGAAAGATAAATTTAGAATGATTTTGTTTGTGTACACATCCTTTTGATTGATGATCCTTTTGATAATTATTGTTCCATCTTTACTCAAGATTTGAGATTTTTTTTTCATAATCATTAAATATCAACCACGGGTGTTCACAATTTGAAAGACTAACGTTTTTAAGGCAACATTTAATAGGAGCTTACTATGTTAGTAGGATTTACCTCCTCGGATTAAATCGTCAGTTTTCATCTGGTCGGATTGTAACGGATTCATTTGTTATTACAACTTAATGTTAACAGATTGTTTATTATTAACACGTGAATAAAAATAATTTATTTATACGAATGCATTTTATTTTTCGTCGGGTCGAGTCCTAAAGGGATAAACATATAATATGTTTTACTTGAATATTCTTGGTACGTAAGGGGCTTCATCCATCCTGGAGTCTATGCCGAGATCCCGTGCTCCTGGTGCATCTTTGCTGAACAACGGACGAGGTTATGGGGAACGATTCCTTCTGTTGGAGGTTGCTGAGTTCTAAACAACCCAGTTAAATCCCGACGATACTTCCATGGTGGTAGCGTATTTTGCAAGCTACCACTCTTCTTGTCAAACCGATCGTGAATTGTTCCATACGTGTTTCGGCCGCAATATTGGTGAGCCTGTGATAATGTGCTTCCTTTTCGGTCGGCAACACTTCGGTGATGTATCTATTTGGTGTTACAGAAGTTTATATATGACGGTGACCACTAACCATTAGGTGGCTCGCCTGCTTTTTTGTAGACTAGTTACATAAAATAAAAGTACGAGCGTTTGTATTATGGTAATGTTATTTCATTTAGGTGTTGTTGATTTTGTTTGAAGAGGTCGTAGCCCTAGGACAGGGTCAATCGGCCCCGGTTTTTATCGTTAGATACGAGGGCTGTCTTTTTAAGTTGTGTTGTTTGATATAAGTATAGACAATCTAATAGATTATTGTTTTTCAAAGAATTCTCCGCGATATTTAATACACTTTTGCATGCGTTCGAACCAGTTTTTAAAACATTTATTCCACTCCGAAGTGGGGGTAGTCAAAATGGCCGATTTGTATGCATCAACAGCTTCTTCGGGTGAGCGAAAACGTTGACCACGAAGACTTTGCTTAATTTTGGGGAACCTAAAAAAATCGTTAGGGCTCAAGTCAGGGCTGTAAAGCACCCGCCTTACAGACAGATTTAAATTTCGACAATTTGGGTGCTCAAAAACATCTTTGTTTGGCGGGCGGTGTTCGAACTTGCATTGTCATGATGCAGTGTCATACGACGTCTGGAGTTGTTTTTTCGAAACTCTGTGATGACATATGGCAAACAAATAGTGGTATACCAGGCAGCGTTAACCGTCTTGCGATCTTCTAGTACAATAGTGGCGACGTGACCACCCTTTGCCACAAACGAGGCAACCATTTTTTTTGGTAGTGCTCCGTGAGCGTATGACTTTGGTCGGTTTTGGCTCATTTTGGAAGACCCAGACATTTGACTGCTGCTTAGAATCTGGATCCTAAGCATATATCCAAGATTCGTACCACTAACCATATCATAAACGTGTTTTGACTCTCCTCGGTTGAATCGCTGCAGAGTTTTGCGACACCATCTAACGCGGGCTGATTTTTTGGTCGTCGCTAAGAAAATGTGGTATCTAACAATCGTATCTAGTATCTAACGATCAACTTTATTACGCCAAGTTCTTCGTGCAGGATTTTTTGGATAGTAGTCCCTGAAATGCCCACGGGTGCCTCTATTCCACAGTGTCACATGACGATCTTCGACGATTAGTTGCCCCGCACGGTGTCGACATTGTCTTGCGTCACAGCGGTTTTTGGACAGCCTTCACGTGGCTTGTCACCGAGGATACAGTGCCCACGTTGAAATTCTAAATACCAGCGTTCTACAGTCCTAAGACATAGTGCTGCATCCCTAAACACAGAAGTGATCTCCTCAAAGCACTGAAGTCGCGTTAAATCCCCCTTTGAAAGTTGTAGAGAATTATCGCACGCATATTTTCCTCTGACATTTCCATTTTTACAGCCGACTTGTCACCTTTGAACAGACGCTACAGTAAAACTATTCGACTAATCAAAAAACATTCTTTTGTTTTCGAATTCTAAATACACAAAGATGAAAAAGTCTTTTTTTTTTTTAATAATCGCGGGACGTTTGCAAACGACAAACGACTTAAAAGGCAGCCCTCGTAGCAGCTTTCATTCTATTTTGAAGTTCGGGTGGCAAATTAACTTTCAACCCTTGTGTTAGCCACTTACCGATCTCTACTGGGACTGTATAGTGGATTACGTATTAGACCTTGTCAATTCCTGGGAGAGTTGCATGCAGAATGCAGAGACATTGAGCCGCTGCCGATTGTAGCACCAATTTTGTTATAAAATGTTCTTTAAAAACAAAATGCCGACAGAATAACCAGTACTGCGGCGGACACGTGATGTGACGCATCGCTATTTGCTAACTGATGCATAGCACTCGTCGATGAATGGAAATTTTTAGTGTTACTCGTAGGAGATTTCAATGATATATCTACATAATATGTACCTACATAACCTGTATAGTATTTTTTTTCTCTTAAAAATGTCGTGTTACTGTAATGGCAGTTATGTTACAATATAAGAACAATTTAAATTGTTAAAGGAAAAAAATGTATTTTGAATGAAAACAGAAACATAACGAGTGTGTAAAGAACCGCTTACAGTGACATACTTGTAATTATTACGCACGTAGTTAATTAACTGTTATGTTTTACTTAATTTTTATTCTATTCTAATATAACATTTTAATGGTATAATATTGTTATGTTTAATTTTATTATATATTTTATTTTCAGCTATTATACTTGTAAATCTTGCAGAGAAATTCTCTAAACGATGTCAAAGATCGCATAAAAATCTATTGAGTACATTAAAAGAACCGACCACAGAAACAAATGAACTAAGGAAACTGTTGAAATTGTTTTATATTAATTATTTAAATTAATACTAAAAACTCTGTAATTGTGAAAAGTATGAAACTTTTTCACGCATACAATGACAAAAATGGCGATCAGGTTTGAATGTATATGATGAGCTAATATGTGAAGTGATGCATTGATCCGATTCATTATTTACTTTATTTGATTGACTGTTACCAATGCTTCAACTGTGGCATGACAATGTGTTTTGTAATGCGTCAAGGTAATTTTTTTGAATACTGAATGGCCTTTGGATTATTTTTGCTTCTATATTGATATGAGAATAGTAAATAAGGTATTGATCGCATCGATAGGGAGATTGATCAGTAAATGCTTCATGAAATGCCATTTTAATTGTCACCGGTTTGTAACTTTGACTGGACGTAGCTGGAAGTAACTTAGCAAAAAGATTGAGCTCCATCCATGTATGTACGTGCAGATTGGAAGCGTACGTTCAGAGCAATAATAAAAATAATGTGTAACCCACATTATGTTCATGGTCAAACGTAAATTCGATTAGAAAATAAATTTTGGTGTTTAAAATGTTTTTAAGAAGAAATAGAATACATATAAATACTTATCGGTCAATTTTACTTAAACAGTGTAACTCTGATCTAACTAACCAGGTAGTGCTGTCTCTGTACGATTTAATTGTTACTGAACTGAACCAAACCAACTGGCGCATTGACCTAGTTACCAGTTATATCATCAAGTTAGAATTTTGCATGTAGTTCAAGTCTTCATTACCTTACTTTTTCTTGATTTCTTGTTGAGCATATACGAAAACCGAGACTAAGGGGTTCATCGTATGACCTTTAACGTATGTCAAAAAACCTAATGAAAAGACTTTAAAAGTTAAACTTTTGATAAAATATAACTGCTTATTATTTTACATAAAACCTTCCACTTCACTTTTCTCCCTCATCCAACCCGAAGGTATTTTAAAATTATTTGTCATTAGACGCCCTTTGTTGCCTTACGGGCGCCTGGGGTATGATTTCACTCGGTGTTAAGCTTCAGTTAAATGAACTAATATAGCTTGGCTTTACCCGTCTCGTTTTCACCTTTCCTCTTTCCGCTCCGATTTGAATATAAAATAGAAAGAATATTGCACGGAAGACTTGTCTTATCTTAAGAAATCGCACCGTAATGAAGCCACTGAATCTTGTAACATTATCCTCTTTAAATGGGCATGCTTATTTCCTTTCTTGCTTCGAAAGTTGGTTTCTGCCTTTATGTTCAGAAAATTGATAGCTAAAAAGAAGCATACCGTTTATTATCATTGACATTAGTTGGCGTGTGGCACTCGAACATGGAACCTCTTCCTTGGCTGCGGTCCTTCTTAAACTCCAATTTTTTTTCGAGGCCTTTTTAACGTTATTAGAAATTAGAACTAACATGCTTTTCACAGATTCTGCAATATTTTATATAAAACACACTTTATTTAAAATCCTGATACTGGAAGGATTTTGTACAAATGGTTAGAACAATAAGTTGTATTAAAACGTATTTTTGAATTCTGCAGATTCCATCTGTATTTTTTCAAACGTGTATCGAGTTTTGATTGTCCAATCAAAAAGTTTTGTTACGTGCCCGGAATGACAGACAAGTTTCAAATAGCGAATATATTATATAATCGCATATCTAATATTTACTAATATTACAAAGAGAGAATACGGATTCTGTGAGTTTGTGTATTATGCTGAAAGTAAGCTCTGGAATCACGGCACCTATTTGAAAAAGTCTGTCACCGTTGCAAAGGGTCATTCATCCGGATGAAAATAGGCTAGTTTAAAACAAATTGGCTATCTCTCTCTGTATATGCGATCATCTCGGAAACTACGACACGAGTTTTCATACGGTTTTTTAGATATCGATCAATGTGATTCTTGAGAATGGTGATAGAGATAAGATATCAGGAAAAGTTATAAAACGTATGATGATAATGAGCTATGATTATTTCGGGTGCGCTTACTATCAGTGAATGTAATAATGAAGATTTTTGAATAGAGACGAGGACGAGTTGCTAGTTGTATGATAAAGAGGAAAATTGTTTTAAAAGGAATATACTGTACTGTATAAAATTCGAAAGATTTGTACTCTATGTTAATATCCGAGAAACGTGTAACCGGGCCATTTGACAGTTAGTGATCACCCCACAGTGATCTGTTATGCGAGGGCGTGGCTAAAACGTTGTCAAGCAAGATAACCCTGCTTTTAACCGGTACTCCAACATGTAAACCGAAACACGTTAAAACGTTTGGACAATGCACTCACTAGAATCTTAATTGTACATTTTAACTGTAATAGGTATTCACGTTTTTTGTGTTTTTACATGTTTTTCGTGTGTTTACATGGATCGAAATATCGGTAAATAAACACAAAAATTATGTGTAATTACAATTAAAATGAAGAATATACGTAGCTTTGATTTATTAGTCAGGCGAGTAGGTAGGTAGAAAACGTTATAACTGTGCACGAATACTATAAAAATATGTTCATACACTCAATTTTAAAAATAGGTTCGTTTTCTAGCTTTCCCTCATTGCATCCACGGCGGACGTCTTAGTGTTCGTGATTTCCCGAGGATCCCTAACAATGTCTGTGCATGACCTCATTTTATGCTGAATGCACGCTTTGGGAGCGCCACCTAGTCAGTTGTTAGCGGGTTTTGTTTTTTCTCGCGAACCATTAAACATGCCGACAATAGACTTCTTTTCCATTATGAGGCGTATTCAAAGATTCATGAAAGAAAATTGAAAAAGTAATTCCGTACAATGATGATGGTACACGAAATTACGACCGAAAAAAGGGTTGTTCATTGTTGCGTTTTGAGAGATTTAACAATATCTCCATGTAATTTACAGTACAATGAATTAAGCGATGACGCCAAACGCTTTGTTTTAAGAGTTTGAGATAATTAACTATATACCTACCGACGATACATGACTCAACCATAATGGCCTCGTTGATAGGAGACCGTTATAGAAGTATTAATTTATGTTACTTTTCATCATCAAAGTGTGGAAATAGTAGAGGGATTCATTCATACATTTTTCACCGTATTGTTTCTCAGATATATGCAGTATTTCCTATTGCAGTATCTTGCGTGTAATTAATTGCTTATATCCCGTGTATACCTACATATCCTACAGCGGGATTTCCACGATAGTCTACTTTATCAAGGTTAAAATCTACTGAATATTCTCTATTAGGATAAAATTATGTACGATTAGCTTGATCGAATCAGATCCATATTTTCATTTATTATTTATCTGTAGTCGATAGAGAGCAAAGGCAAAGGTTCGACCGGTTCGGTATCTGTCTGGTAATGGATTTACGCGAGTTTGGGCCGAATAATTTCAGAACTAATTTCACTTCCAAATACTTAACGGCAGTAGTTTTAGCAGCATTGTCGAACATAGCGTGTGAGTATAATAGTTTAACACTTAATTGTTAACAAACACTTCACACCGGCCAAACGAAATAAGTAACAGTTCCTAGTGCGGAGCAACCGATCTCTTCGACCGCAGAATGTTAACTGAGGCTTCATTCGGCGTCACTCCATTAGCTAGGCTCTGTTGTAGCACGATGTTAGCCGAGTATCGACGTCATCGCGGCGGTGCTGCCATCACTCGGATATTGTGCCGGGTTTCGTTTCTAGTCTACACTAATTACCACCTCCGACACACACACACATATACATAATAAAATTATCCAACAAGCCGTTCCTATTAATATATTATTTTAAATATATTTTTAAGCGATAAAATTACTGGAATTCCACGTAACGCTTTGTTGTCTAACCGAATTAAAATAAATTTATGAACTTTGCATAAGTTTTAGGTGTTATTAAAGATACATATGTATAAGGAAATAGACGAAATGCGCTATGACCAATTTAAATTTGCCTAAAAGTTTTGTCGATAACATTGTTTTTGTTTTAATTTTTTTTTTCCAAAATATCATTTAGTTCACTATCGAGCATTGTTGCTAGATAATAAGATAAATCTTAAGTAATTACATACATACTAAAATTAGGTACTGGTATTTGATAGTGATTTAATTGCCACTGGCTGTCACGTTTTGCGTAAGTAGAATACCTATTAGCGTGTAAGTAAAAACTTATAAAAGCTCTTCTACATCGAACGAAAGTCTTGTCTACTGAAACTGAATAAGATTGATGGACTGAATACCCGACCCACTGAGCTACGCGATAGATAAGCTTAGTACAATAGAATTCTGGGAATCAATTTTGAACATGTTACATTATTTGCTCCGGAGTTGGAATTGTAATTTAGTTATTTGAAAATTCGTATTTTAGCCCGCCATTGGTTTTATGTAAATTTGAGTTAACCTGACAACTTTTTTTAGTCAAATAATTCCTTACAATTTTTATGATGATAGTAAAGAAATTATGAAAATTGTAATATCTACATGAATCCAAGATGAGATCCAATGAATCCATTTGGTGTTTTCCCTTTTTTGTTTTGTTTTTCATTTTTAAGAAAAACAATACTTTTTTTCTAATTTTTTTAATTGTTCTAGAAAATATATCTTTACATTTATGTACCTTCTTTAATATGGAAGACAAATTCATTAAAGATTTATTAATCAAGCCCATCCGACTTTTTAGCGGGAAGATTTATTTTTTATAAAATGTAAGTATATTACTCGATATTTGTGCTAGTATGGGATGTACTTTGTGTAGCCAAGTTGGATTAAAACCAAAATGAAGGTTCTCCCACCTCCATAGATTACACTAGCAAGCAAAATAGCGAGACGAACAAGATTAATCGACTACTTACACAAGGAGTAATGCAGTTCATGAACATGTTACAATGGGAGAACAATTACATATATAAATGTAAAAAAAAATAACTTCTTTTGTTATATTATACAAAGTAGAGTTAGATGGATGTCCATTGTTTACCTTGTTGAAAAAAGCATTTTTTTTGTGCCACGAGTAACTCTCCCTCTTTTCTATTCATGTAATCTTTAGTGAGCATTTCATTATTAATTTATTGTTAACGTTAAAGTATACATTTCATTTCCCCATCGTTTAAGGCTTTTTATAATATTATCGAGTTCTAGTGCGAGTCAAATCTAGTCTAAAACGCAAAAGTATGGAAGTCATTTCTCGGTTGTATTTAAAATGCGTATAAGTGAAGCCAACATTTGCATGTTTCACGGCCATTATGGGTGAAAGAGAACCGATTGTTTTTGTTTGCTTCTGTTCCGAGAATATACCACGTTTTATTCTTAAATAACATGAATATTTGATATTGCATACAAAATACTTGTATACTCGCCAGGTATGCGTATATGTATGTACCTTTTTGCGATAAGATTGGAACGTAGCCATAAACTCGAATCTATACGCGTTACTAAACGCATCGTAATAAAGTCATCGACACGCGTGCCCTCTTCCATTTTTTTTTCTCGCTAACTTTGGTATGCGGTTAACACGAACACCCACCTAATGAAACTCTTGTGAGTTACGTAAAAAATAGAGAGTGTTTATTTAGGACCATAATTAAGAAACTAATGTACATTAATCTACTCTTGTTTCAAATTGATTGTAAGCTTACAAATATGTTCGTTCATCAAAATCACTTTATTTTTGTATTTGTCTTTACCTTTAAAAGCCAACGTGTTATATATATATCTACATCTAGAAGTATCTATCTTCCTTTCAAAGTCCACCGGTGGACATCGCGTCCCTTTACTCGCGCCACTTAGACCGGTCTTTAGTCTCCTAATTTAGCGAATACCTTTAGCTGTCTTCTTTAGATTAATGACTACTCCAACAATTTATCATTTAACCAGGTATTTGCTAGAATTATTACAGCCCTAGTGGTAGATTGTATACGTTTACGTTTTGTATACTTTTTGAGTAAATCTCTTACCAGACTTATGGCGCATTATACCAACGCTAGTAGAAGTACATATCACAGTTTTCTCAATCCGTCTTTTTATATCTACGAAAATATCCGCTTCATTACGACCATTCACCGAAGAAAAAAAAATGGGCACGAGTTACTCAAAATTTTATGAAGTCTAAAGACTGCTGCTACGACCTATAAATTTACATTGACATATAGATGGAATAAATTTACATTGTATAATTAAAATTTAAGAATAAATTACATATTTTTTTTATGTTAATAGCCGACTAACGAGCAAACGAGCCACCTGATGGTAAGTGGTCGCCGTCGCCCATAGACATCAGTAAGACTAAAGGTATCACTGATGCGTTGTCGGCCAGGAAATGAGAAGGTTAGAAAGAAGGTACTGGCTCTCAAGCTCCCAGCCAGAACACGACGAGCCGTTTGGCGGCTAACTCAAGCAGGAGGGTGGTAGCTAGCCAGGCAGGCTTCACGGAAAGATAATAATACCAGTAATAATATTTCAAACCTTAATCTCGGTGTTATAGGATATTTAGTATTTACGTTTCGGTTGTTAGATTGTGTTACAAGAGACAAAAATAATGTATTTAGGACGAGAGCGATTGTTTGAATCCAGAACGAAGCGAAGAATTGTAGAGTAGAATCCTAAGCGTAGCGAGGAAATCAAAGTATGTACGTCGCTCGAGGTTTAATTTTGGTACCGTGTGTCACACTCTGCTTTTCATCCCCCTCTATGAGAAAAGTAAATAAGATATGCTATTAGTAGTGACGAATATTTATATTTACATAACTAAATTACAAATTAAAATTGTCTGTAAAATTTTGAAAAAAAAAACGAATAAGTTCCCGCTCTTTTTTTAACTTTGTTTACCAATGCCGCGTCGGCAGGCTCGCTTTTTATTACCGGCTAGGATTTTATCGAAGCGAGTTGCGTTCAAACTTTGTAAATAAATAGTGTTCCAAACTCAAAAGTCATTTCGTTGCTGTTTTTAAGTGCGCCGGAATGATTCATTTTGCACGCACTTATCGTGGAACCCTACGTCTCTTTTCGAATAGATGGGATGAAAAAATACATGTGATCATTTAAATAACTGTGATTAATAGATTTATATTATATATTATATTATGTATAGTATATTTATGTTTGAGTAAGTTCTCGTAATCCATAAGTGAATATAAATTTCGTGCCGTGAAATTAGTTCACGAGAAATATATTTTGTGACGCATTATTTTATCACGACATTATCATATTTTCAAGACACATTTTTTCTTAATTATGATGACATTACTATATTTTGGCATTATTGAGTTGATTTTGTTATGGAATTAAAAGTTATATTTAATTTTATCTTTGGAAAATATTGGCTAGTTGAGTTTGAATAAATCGTTCGATTAGGTATGTTCGGTTCTTTCAAACATTCATTGCATGCACATTATAACTGTGGAGTCATCCAAGTCCTCGTGATAAAGCCAGTTGTTACTATCATCAACCATAGAAACTAAGAAAACACAGAAACTCCACAACTGTCCCCATGTCGTCTGTTGGTTGCCGTGGTTCGAGAATACCTTAGGATTCCGAAACTGTTAACTTTTACTATAATGTAAATATTAATTGCTGTATTGTTATTGCCGTGTTAAACACGATAATTCTCATGTTTACAATCCACTCAACAAATGCAATATGTAATGCGTTGATACTACGTCGGCTGAATTCATTTTTTCAGGAAGTCTGAGGTCAGATGAGCGCCTTCGAATACGAATTAGCACGTGAATCGGCCGATTTGTTCACGAGTTATACAAGACTACAATTTCGCAAATGGACTACACTCATTACGTTACAATTATATGTATATGTTACAGTTAAAACCAGTTTTTAGATAGAACGCGTTTTCCCCAGTTAGAACTAGTTTTCACTAAATGCCTTTCTTAAAACTAGAATTAACTAATGCTCAAAATTGAATATCAGTTAAAACTAGTTCTTACTAGACAAAACACGTTTTTCCGAAGTGAGTCTCAGTTAAAACTGTTCTCAAAGTTCATCGTATCATATTCTAATTGATCGCGAGACGTCCTTTGATTCGACAAGTACGGGGGAATCCCTTTCCGAGCGCCATCCGCGCGCTGTGTGCTCGTTCATTCTAACCTAACCTAACCTAACCTTTTTTTTACGTGGGGAAACTCTCATGGGTTCCTATCAGTCGCCCCCGCGACTGAGAGGATATGTCGGATTCCTACCAGCTAAAACACCACAGTGTTCCTCTGAGCGCCCTTTGTCGGGATTGCGGGTACGCTCTCGCATTCTTCCGCGGTCCCGACGGCGTTCGCTTTTCTACAGAGCCCGTCCTGTGCGGGAGGAATCTGGAGCTACTTCATCCCTCCGTCTTTGAGGTGCACGCGGGAACACCGTGCGCATCACCTTGAGAAGCTAACCTAACCTAAATTCTAGTTTTAACAAAGGCATTTAGTAAAAACTACTTCTAACTAGGGAAAACGCGTTCTACCTAAAAACTGGTTTTAACTGTAACATATATAATTAGTAATTACAAATTTTTTTATACTGGTTATACAATACAACAATAGATTCGCGTCTATCATGTGGTTAATAATTTTTTTTCGACCGTTATTGTGTCATACTCATTAGGGTATTTCGTTTTACATTCCTTAAAGATTAGGAAGTAAGTTGATAGAATTCACAACAATACGGCAATATTTGTGGTCGGTCGCATCGCATTGGAAACTTTGATATTTGTGTACTCGTAAGTTTATCGCCGTAGCGGTCAAGTGTAGAGCACGAGTTTTGCCTCGTAATTGACTTACTCCACAATTTTGGCATAGTGCGGATCGATGAAGGGAACTCATGTAGTGGAACTTCCTTTCCGTTTGAAGGCTTGGTACAGGGCTTAACAACTTCTACCTATTTATAACACCCGGAGTCGATTGCTTTGTGTGGCCTCCAATGCGCGAAAGTTTCCAAGAAATTTACTTACTAACTATCAATGTCCAACTACCGGACCCGCCCGAAGTCGCTTAACTACCTCTAACACTTACGATGGACTCAATGCATTACTTTATGACCGCTTTCTTTATTTAGTTACGTAAAATTTCTATTTCCTATAAGTAAATTCATTTGTAATTATGTTAAAAACCACAATTATTCATACACAGTTATGCTATCTATGTAATGTTTAGGCAGTGTCATTACAACAGTAGTGTGGAGGTAAGAGCTTGTAGCGTGACGCACTCGTTGCCGCCATATTGAATTAACGAATATCAACTTTATTACACAGGTAATATGAATGGGAATTAATTCCCACATCAATGTTAATAATCGTATTTGATTGATGTGTAAGTTTTTATTTAATCACTTATAGAAAACCGCCCTCGCTTCGCTACAGAAAAACTACGCGTTACGTTTAGAAAATAGCACCTGCATTGTTTTAGGACTGGGTTTTTCTCGTTCTGTGAATTAGAAATATATTAATTTGTAACTTTTTTATTTGTGGACGGATTGAAATGCAACGGACTGTTAATATTAATTGATACCTACTGCAATACATTAGTGAAAACCATAAAATGAAATCGGTTCAGCCGTTTCTGAGATTTGCGTGCACAAACGCACAGATAAAAATTCTAACAACTCTTGTTTTCGGCTCTATTACGTTAATGAAGGCCCATACTAATAGTTTTTCTCATATTATATCCTTCACGTACAGAAAGAGATCGGTTAGAATTTTATTACACGTATAAATAGATTGAGAGTAAGTACGACTTGTTTGTGGAATTCTATAGACACTTGAAGCTTGGAATCGATTTGAAATTCAAATAAGTTTTCATTCAATAGCCAAGGTCCTCGGTTAGTCATTCATTTATCGATGTCGGTACGGTGCGAACTAGTGATTACCTTTATTCAGATTTTAACGTACGAGTACTTTGTTGGAAACGCAAACGTTTATTTGAACTTTATAGTTAGTGTTAAAAGAAATATCATGTTCCTTCTCGTTTCTTATGTTCTCTACAAGAAACATTTTTTTTATTAAACGCTTACAAACTTAATTCCCTGTAGTAAAATTTTCGTTACTACTGATAGATTAGTAACGAACCAAAGGTTTCCGTTTGACAATGATAAAAATACCGCTTCTATCATATAAAATACTATCCGAGTAACTTCGTGGTATTGAAATATCTTTCAACCTTAAATCTCTTTATTACATGTATAATGTGGTTTAATTTGTATTGTATTAAAACGTTGAAAGCTTAATAGCGCACAATTTACAGGGATAATCGGAGCGTTCAACTCGAAATATCTAAATTGCGCTAAGAGCCAAGTTCGCATCGTTTTTTGAAGCCCCAGCAAATACAGTAATTACTTGGAGAAATTACCTCCTTTATCTTCTTAATGCGTTCTTTAACAATTACGCGGAATGTTTCTCTAATGCCGGTACGTACGTAACCTTCGTTCTATAATTAACAGAGCGTGGGGATACTATTCGTCTTTAAAAGAAGTATATTTTCATTGGAATCCTTTCATTCTCTACGATATATTTCACTCATGACACAATACCCATTTAATTTTAAATTAATTTGATGGTTTTCGAGTAGTACTTCCTCAGAGTAACAGTAGAAAAAAATTCGAAATATGTAGTTCATGCTCATTAATGAGCATTCTTTTAAACATGAGACTAAAAAGTCGTATTTTTAGCTTAGTCTTTTAATGAGAAACGAAGTGCAATAATGACTTCAATATTTACTATCCACTGATTGAGAGTCATGAAGAAAAAACGTCTACATTTGTGTCGTGGGTGCGATTAACCAACATATAAACTATAAAATTATTGTTGAGTGTGTTTATCTATCTCAAATATCTATTTAACTTGTCAAGAAATTTGAAACGTATTGAGAATTGTCACGACTCCCGGCTTGTTGCTCAAGTCAGTTAATTAATAGATTACTGTTGACCACGTCTAACGCCGATAAATCATTTAAGGGTGCTGAAGTTGTAATGGATCGACTTGTTTTTACCGTATGTTTATATCAGCACGAAATTTTTGAAGTAATCATTAGCTAATGCAGATAATTGGCGAAGGAAAACACCGTGAAGACCTTCACACCATAGAGTTTTCAATAATGTTCTCAAAGGTGTGGAGAGTCTGCCAATATATGCAATTAGCACGCGTGCACTACAGCCTTAAACTCTTTCATTGTGACAAGGGCTCTGAGCCCAACCGTTGGGGGACAATAATAAGTTGTAATGATAATTATGATGGAGAGGTAATAATACAAATGTTTGATCTTGTAGTACGATGTTAGCTTATAAAAAAAAATGTAGGTAGAAATTGTTATCGATATAGAGGTTGAAACTTATTTTTTTGGAACTTTTGTCCGTCTGTCTGAACACGTATAACACTCTCTCTGACCACATTTAGATGATTTTTTGTACAGAAGTAGATGCGCGCCAAGTAGCAAAAAAGTTTACGGTGTAGAAATAAAAATCTCTAATAAATAGTTAATAAAATGTACTATGCAAAAATGTAACACAAAATTTGATCACAATCGGTCGAACTGTTTCCAAAACACCTACGCAAAATAAATTTATATATATATATATATATATATATATATATATATATATATATAATACAATTGCTCATTTAAATATATAAAATATACTCATAATGTTTGTAACGTGGACATTTTGAGGTTAAACATAAATGTTAGTGTTTGCCAAAACTATTCCGCAGTAAAAGAAACCCACCAACCATCCTTACACTCCGTACAATTTGTTGAACAGATTTCCCGTCTGTTGACGAACACCGCTCGATGTTTACATTTACACAGCGCAGTCCGCACTGACTGTAGCGTTAGGGTTTATATTTCGTCATCATACGGCCGGCGGCGGGACGTAAAACGACAAGCTGTATGTATTTATTTGTTTTTGACGAGCGCAGTTTAGTGACTGCCTGTTACACAATCACGGAGAGAATAATGCAGTTTACGTCACGCTGCGGCACTATTGTTGCTTATGTGTAATGTGTGTTGTGGAGCAAAATATAGTTGTTAGGTTCGTATTAAATCTACGAAGGCATTCATATACGAGTTCTTGACGTTTTAGCGCCACAAATTGACTTTGAAACTTAAGTTATAGTAGTAGTTCTGTAACACGAATAATATGGTTCAATCAAACTTATTCAACTGAAAATCGCGCTATTGCAGTTCATGCAATAGTCAAGTTTATGTTGTTTCATTGATATATATTTTTCCGTTCTAAACGGGTACTGGTGCTTTTTTGGTGTGTAGCAAAATAAACCAAATGTTAACAGCTCGTAAATTTTGACACTGAAAGACGTATCCTCTTCAGTAGGATGTATGTATGTACTTACGATTTACTATTAGCTGCAGATTAGCGGGACAGTACTTCCGTCCTGTTATGACAACATGTGTACCAAACAGCTGCTCTGATGTAACTCGTGTTGTTCGTTGCATTGTTTTGAAAGTATTTACGGAGTCTGACTAAATAATAAATATTTTAACGCTCTAGATAAGAACGCTGAACGTTTATAGCAAAGTTTACGGTGGTTTGAATTTATAAAGCTAATGGATCGTATTTATTATGTCAATAACGGATAAGTGAGAAGATGATCCATCTGACGGTGAATAGTCACCGCAGCCCATAGTCACATTGATATTAGCAACGCGTTATCGACCGTTAATGATAAAACGGGTAATCTGCTTGTTAATATGCTTCTTAAGTCTCTACCATTGTACGTTTGATACATTTCACGGTTAATTTTAGAACGCAGGTGGCTCTAACTCAAGCATGTATCCTATAAGAATCCTATAAATATGACTCGTCCGTTGCTTAAAAGGATGCACCACAAGCAGGGTAAGTTGGAATGGGTTGAACTCAAAGGAGTGGATAGAACCCATTACACTACAAAGTATAAATGTCGATAAAGCAACGAAATTCATTCCGTTTTTAAAATAAATTATTAAAATTTACTTGTGTGTAAATTCTTCATTGTACCAGATGTCACATACTGTAACACTACCATGACCAATAACTTAATTGTCTTTTTACAAACTTTTTTTTGTAATATGCTGCCATACAGGGAAGAAAACAACTCGTTCATACAAAAGCGAACGTGACCTAAATATTTTATTACTTAGTAACGAAATATCATGTGAATATTTACGTATTATGTAGATAAACATAGAGGATTTTACATTTTGTTATATTATCGACGTTCGAGCATCCCCCAGTAAAACATTATGCTCGTAATTATACGGAAGCGGTGACACATTCGTTATCAGCGAATATTTATCAGTCGATGACATACTGACATCCTCAATTAATTCAGTTATTACTTTATGTTTCATGGAAATGAATTGTCGATTGATGACATTGGTCCGTAAAATTTTTGCTTACAAGTACAGAGAATCGCAGTTGAAAGTTGAAAAAGTGTAAATAATATAGGTAGGTATCCAAACAATATATTATAATATGTAATGTGTATCAAGATTTTATAATTTTCCTCAAATATTTAGCCTTTTATTTATGGACAGCTTACCAACTATCAAATCACAACATTAATGTGACACAAAATTTACCGAAAACTACAGCGACTCCTTACGACGTTACGGCCAAAAATCCATATCAAATGATCACTTGTACAGGATCAATCAATATCTACCTGTCATAACATGTACATTATAGTCAACAGTCTCATAAATTACAGCATGAAGTAACTTGATATCGAACAACTTTGTTAAACTTTGTTCACCTAAAACCACTAAGAGTTTCGCACGAGCTTTCTCGGCATTGTTAAATGTCATACTACAGCAAACAACTTGTTTCAAATATTAAACTACGATTTAACCATCACTGTTGCTTTCGATTATTCACATTATACATATACAGTTAATTAAATTGTACTAGTATTATATGTCCATAAGATGAAAACGCCAGAATATTGTCGATTTGTACGAAGAACATTCGATGTTAGAGTTGAGCCCTTCTTGTTGCAATTGTTATACAATAAAGTGTTTTTCATTAGGTTCTCGTTTTTACAAAATGCCCTTGTTAATAATAAAACCTTTAACATTGATACGAGAACGTGGCGTTTCATTTGTCGATTTGCGGCGGCGTGTTTTCGTGAGTGGTCCAAGCCGCGTTAGAGCGGTGCCGTATGCGATGCCTGTTCATTAAGACTTGCCTTCAGTTTGTGGAAGGTTCTTGTGTTTAAATGTAGGTCAGGGCGAGGTACGTTCGTGGATGGAAAATGTTTTCAGCTGTGCCTTCAGGCATACAGGGTAATTTGAATACAGCGCTAAGCTGTGCCAACTAAAAATAATCAATTAGAAATTGCACAAAAAAGTTTTGTAGATTTCTAATATTATAAATTACTATTACTAATATTATTATAAGGTTATTATTATAAGGAAGTTGCGTATATTAATCAAACTTTCGCAGTTGGTCGTCGGAGACAGTGCTCTTTGTGTATTTTATTAGATCAGGAATTAATGAGAGGGCATAGCGATACATCGTAATTAATACAGTTTTAGGTGTATGAATTTAACGGAATAATTTAAACATGAAATCGGAATTGAAATTGAAACTTGAAATAATTTCGACATTTTGGATGAAACTTTAACATTACAGGTTCCCTCTTACGACGAACTTACGACGAAATAACGACTTCTCAGAGTATTCTTAGAATAGGTTGTATATATAGATCTATCAGAAAAGACCTGAACCAAGTGGAGGTACAATTTTTTTTGTCTACACCATTTATTTATAGTTATCTCGCAGTTATATTGTGATAAAATACAATATTATCTTTATAATTAAAATGTAGACACATACTCGTAATTAAGCGTGGCCGATAACGTTTAATTTCTAGGATCCCGCCCTTCAGAAAACCTACGTCGTTATTTTAGCACCCTAATTATTTTTCTACTTCTATTAATTAATTAAACATATTAATTTGATTTAGCTAGGGCCTCAAAATTTTATTTAGTGCCCTCTTAATATAATGCCTGTATTAACTTTCCTGGGACAAAAAGTCTCCTAGATTATGACCTATAATATACTTTACAAAATTGTCAAGTATCATCAAGATCGGTTCATTGGTTTTAGTGGTGATACGTGGTCAGACAAACAGACGGATAATAATTTTAAAATATATTTTTAAAATATATTGCTTTGACGTACCTACCTACATTAAAATTTCCAAAAAATATTCAATGTGCAGATTCAGTCCCTTTATAATAATTATTAAATGAGACTAAATATTGGAATAGTAGAGATTTTTAATGTAACGACTCATCAAGGCTGTGTCTTCTGTTTGTCGGTACTTCCTCGACGTGACACTGATTGATAGAAATGTCACTTTCTCCTTCGCGCATGGTGCATTAATAATTCAGCGCGCGATACCTACCAAGTGTCCAGTGAGAGTTCGTCTGTTTTGGACATTCAGGTGGTTTCCCGATGGTTTGATAACACGTGGTATTAAATATGGTTACATAATGCCTGTTTTCTATTGTACGATGTGGTTTGTAGAGTTAGATATACTAAATTAATAGTACCATTCGGGAGCTAGTGTTCAAGTTGTTTTAATTGTTAATTTCAAATTTTATTGATAGTATTTTTCCATTCATCAGAATCTAAGACGTCGGCTGTCTGACGTAGACTTTTCTGGTTGGTGGTAATTAGCTTTGATCAGTCTGAATTTTCTAAATCTATGGAAAACAGTTGTTCTTTTGAGGTCAGCAGTTCATCTGGTTGGAAATACACTCGGTGTCATAAAAATGTACATTATGGTAATCTTCATTTGAGATTGCAAAAAGATTAACAAGGTTAAGTTCGTATTACACGGTCAAGGCATTTTTATGTTGCTTTATTTTCCTCGTTTCCTTATTTCAATACCTTGTTGAGTACCGGCTTATGAATGTGATAGGTACCTTTGGATATTACGAAATTGAAAATAAACTTGTTCGATTTGCAGTAGCTGGCAGAAACTGCGTTGGAAAATAGAGAAATTTTATAGTTCCATACAAAAAATATATTTCAATTCGTACATGGTCATAAAATTATTCTATTGTTTAAAAATATTCAGACAAGTGTTCCTGTAATTTATATGCGGCTTCATACACAATGGCTATTAATTTACTGTGAGTACACAATGCAAATGTCAAGGTTACTGCTCCACCTGCTTGTTCAATGTTCTTCTTGCAACGTTCCGTCACGGCTGGTCTAGATCTCTCTCTGTCTCTCTCTAGACATGGTCGCTGTTGAGTTTATGAATCGAAGGGATCTTACTTTTGAAATCTATTCTGATTGGATTCTAGTTCTGATTCTGTCCCAAACATGCAACTTAACTGTAAAATGTTAAGTGCACTTTTTGATTTGTTTCATTATTTTTGTAAATTTTAATAGGTAGTGCGAGTCAAATTTTATTGGTGTAATTTGAATTTCCATACTATGTATTTAATATCTATATTATTTTTAATTACTTTACTTTCCGACTAGTTGATTACAGTGCCATCTTTATTTTATTCAAATTTCAGTGAAAAATTTTGTTTCCTGTTTACAGTCCCTTGTGTACGTACAACTATGTATACCACCAAACAAATCAATTGTTAGATAGTTTATTAAGTCCCCAAAAAGTCGATTCATCACACCATTCGATGCACCACGTCATCGATACGACTCTTATGAAAATATGTCTTTGTTTACAATTTAATGTCAAGCTGATTTCGCCGTCGTGTACCAGCTGTTTCTTAAAGACTTTCATATATGTACTTTATGGATGGTATTTTGTTTACAACTCTAAATATATGTACATAAACACCTCAGAATGTTGGTGAGTTTGAAGTGCGTCCATTATCAATGCTGACCTGTTATCTTAACAGGACGACATCGCTTAGTAATATTGATATATTTTATCTGTTTATTTTATGGTATTCAATATGTTTTGTATAATCAACGTTTTTTTATTTTCAGGTACTTTTTATTCCAAGGAATTGTACTACATTTTTCATAGCCAATACACAGAATACGGGTAAAGTAAAGTAATAAATGTAACAATATTGCTTTATAGTAATAGTAAAGATACAGATTTAGACAACTATATTTAATAACTATTATAAGCAATATTTTACCATTAAGCAATATTACTGACTGAAGCCATTGGACCAGAATTGGTTTAATGCGATTTCATGGATCATAAGCTCGCGAACAATCTCGCCCGGCCAATTACGCCGACCTGATGTGTATTTGTCTTCGAGCAATTTATTTCGATAAAAACCCAGAACAGGTTATTGAGCTGTTTTATATAGGTTTAATTAGCTTTGTTCTGAATGTGAGCGTGTCCAAGTTCATTGTTACTCAGTTAATTATACATTTGAATGAGGGTGAGATAGATTAAAAGAAGATAGAATGTGATTTACACCAGGAGTTTAAATATTTTTTGTCGCTTAGAATGTTACTTGTGATAGGCGTGCTAGGTACTTATGATTTTAAAAAGGACTGTGTCATTTTATTTAGTTTATTGTTATTATCGCAATACAAAGAGTCTAATCGCCGAGTTTTTATTTTTGATAGCAGTGCTCTAGCAGCTTTTGTCTATCAATGTATTTACTTGTAATTAACGGTTTACATACCATACTTGAAATAATAAAAAAAATATGATTTGATTAAACAAAATGGATAAAAACCAAGAGGTTATAATTTAACTTCATTGAAAAACTTATAAAAATGAGAAGGTAGAGTTAGATATACAGCCTTGGCCAAAAGTATTAGGCACCCTACAACTTGCTGCATATTTCGGGTATAAAAAAAATAAAACTAGTTTTGGTTGTTTCATAATTTTATTTCCTTAATAAATATTAAAAAAAAACTAATATTTTGTTGGACCACCCTTGGCTTTTATTACAGCAGCAACTCTCTGAGGCATACTGCGTACAAGTTTAAGGCACACGTTATCCCATTGCATATTGCATATATTACATATATATATATTGACGTATATTGCATCCCATTCTTGTACCAACGCGTTTTTTAATGTAGCTTTGGATGTTATGCTGTGCTCTTTGATTTTGCGTTTTAAAACACCCCATAAATGCTCTATTGGATTCAAATCCGGAGACTGGGCAGGCCAATCCAACAAGTCAATACTGTTATCCGCAAACCAACGCATCGTGGTCGCTAATTTATGGCAAGGCGCATTATCTTGCTGGAATAAAACGCCATTTGAATTTGTGTCGCCAAAAATTCTTGAAATTGAAGGCACTAATGCTGTTTCTAGTACATTAATGTACTTTTCACTATTCATACGACCTTCGCATATGAACATTTCGCCGACACCATCCGCAGCCATGCAGCCCCAAATCATAATGCTACCTCCGCCGTGTTTTATGGTCGGCACTACACAATCTGGGTGATATTCTTCGCCTTTCCGTCGCCTCACAAACGTCACACCTGGCGTTCCAAATACCTGTAAAGTACAAAAAAATAGCACACATTAAAAAAGTTTATACCATTTTAATTTGAAGAGTACTACAAAATTTATCATTGTAATTGTGTAATAAAATAATTAATAAAACTAACCTCGAAGTTGGATTCGTCAGACCAGAGAACGATAAACCAATCCGTCTCTGTCAAATGTTGGTGTCTCAGAGCCCAATCAAGCCGTTTTTTTTTGTTCGCTTCTGAAAGCCACGGCTTCTTCCTGGCTTTGCAGCCCTTTAAGCCTGCTTCTACTAGCCGCCTTCTAGCCGTTCGAGCGCTGATCGGCTTTCTGGACTCTTCAGTTAAAGACGCAGCTAGCTCCGAAGAAGTTTTTTTTCTGTCTTTCAAAGACTCACGGATAAGTTTCCTGTCCTCACGGCTTGTAGTAACTCGTTTTCTGCCGGTTTTTGGTTTATTTGCGTGAGTGCCGGTCTCCGCAAACCGTTTGATAGCGGATTGTACTGCGCATCGCGAACATTTTACTAAGTTCGCAATTTCTTTTTGCGACTTTCCTTGCTCGTGTAAAACCTGGATTCTCACACGATTTTCGAAACTAATTTCGTATTGTTTTGGCATTTTTAGTTCAGTATTTTTTCAATTTAATCACGAAACCACAAATGTACGATCTTTACACTATGATTTCCAAATGCAGACTGACCGAATATTACAAATAAACGACCAAGAAAAAACGATATTTTATTATTGATGCACCAGATGTTTTATGACCACCAAATATGCGGCCCATTTGTTTTAAATAGCGTGTCATTATACCGGTAATCCTTTAAAAAAAGAATATTACTCGTTGTTCACCTAGCACAGATGTGCAGTAACTTTATTGGGGGTGCCTAATACTTTTGGCCAAGGCTGTATGTATTTTAAAAGCTCGAATTCAAATGAGCTGAGTTCATATCGAAAACCAATACGGCATAGAATAATACAGAATGAGAAATTGCTTTTTTGCTATGTTTTCTCTCCGAGTTGTCTTCTGATATCTGAGTTCAATTTACACTGGCGCCTTACCCCGACTTCATTCAGATTGAACTATCATATACATAAGATATAGTCTTTGTTCATCTAGAATGATGTAGCTTTCAACTGGTTAAAGATTTTTTCAAATGGGTGCCGTTCTTCCGCAGACTACCCTCCGCACACACAAAGACAAAATTCTCATTGTCTCTTTATAATATTAATACAGTTAGATAGTATAAATTAGTGGTAGTATACTGTCGACCTTGTATCCCTTCGATGTGTTCGTGTCAGTTTCCATCATGTATTTTTTGTAGGCGTTTCGATCTTGTCACTTCGAGAAATACGTGGATTTTTTGTATGCCAGGTGTGCTGTGCCATGATATGTCGAAGACATCGTCTGAAATGTTTTTTTTTTTACGGTTTTTGTTATTGCAAACAGAAACTGTTTATATTGTTGCTTCTGTACGTTATTTACTCGTATATTTAAGGGACTTATAATTTCCATGTGTGTTATTTCCAAGTTCAGTGTAGTTGGATTAAACGTAATAAATTCCTAATTTTATGAAACACTGTACATTGTCGATCAATATACACTTTTTTATTAGTATTTAGTATAATATTATAAGTATAATATAGTATTATATGAGTTGTTTCTGACGAATGTCAGTGATCACTGAAATGAAAACCGAAGAATTTTTAATAATTAAAAATGCGTGTCCAAAGTATTCTTGTAACGAGACATTAAGATCAAGTAAGATTATGTTCAACACTTGTCCAAACATGTTTCACTGTAATAATTATTGTTATCTGTAATTATACGCTGAAAATATACTCCTCCTTGGGTGCTTCATGCCGTTTCTTCTTCCGAAACTATTCATCGTAGGCGTGATCCTAGGTGATCCTCTTCTGAGACTGATTTTCGAAATGTGTTCGGAAAACCTTAGAAATATTTTTTCCATGCAGTTAAATTTATTTACTTTAGTCAAGGTAATCTACATTTATATTTTAAGCATATCATAGAGGTATTACTATATCCGAAAATTAAAACAAACACAAAAAGTGTCATGTCACCGTCAACCGTATTATTTGCTACAACGCCCCTTAAAACTGAAACTCAAGGTCGTCTAAAGCAACTCTCGGTATCGTGGAGCAAGGGCTACCTACCACTGTTTTGTACAAATTATGTGTTTCATTTACTCCTACATTTCAAAATGTTGATTCATACATAGATTCGCTATCACCGTTATTGGGTTCATGTCTCCGCACGTTTCACAGCGGGCAGACAGCTTTGACAGACGCGTCCAATATGTTTCCGTTCGTTTTTCATTATGCACCTCGCTCACGATTCTAACGCCTGCCGTGATCGATATTCGAGTTTCATTTCGAGGTAGGTACAGTGATCAGTATCTGACGTAGTCGCCATTTTTCAGACATTGAATATGCAACATCGTTATATACATTTTTTTTTGTAATAATTTTAAGAATTGTCTTAGCCATCTTTACCATTACCTGCTTATATCGCAAGTCAACTGCAACCACTCGCATAAACGATTGTAATAAACTTAAAAAACATGTTTTGCAGAGTGGTAGTGTTGAGACGAATACAGAGATCAACAATGCGTACACGGTCAGTACAACCTTTTGCAAATTCTGTATGTAAGGAACATTACCATACCACATACTACCAATATTTTTGGTGACGGCTCAATATGATTAGGATGTGGGTAATATAATGCAACAGAGGGCCATATTCCATTTCCGTCACCATGGATAATGTGTCAATTGATGAATATTTGACGTGAGTTGTGAATCACTGTGGCAGAAAGAAGCACTCATTTAATAAGGAGAATTTTCGAAATATACTTATGTGTAGTTACTCTGATCGGTGCACAGTATTCTATTTCAGAACTCTCACTATATTTAGGAGGTCTGTTATGTTTTCCAAGCTACTTCAGTCTGGTTGATGAAAAAACTCTTATTTACAGGTAGCCAATAATAAAAAAGACTCATAATTAGATTCCTTTGTTTTCGTGAAAATCGTATAACAATAAAAAACAATTATAGTTCCGTGTAGTTTACATTATCTTTTCAAACATACAGAAATACGAAATGGGTATTCTACTTTATAAGGGTTGTTTAAATCGTGTTATTCCTGAGCACTAAAATTGAACGCCTCTGTTGTAAATTGATTGACCCCATGCATGTAAATCTAGGTTGTCAGAAGAAACTTCCATGATGGAAATAGTACTCGTAGGTGCGGTAGTGGTGTCATATCAGCTAAACCGTATAGGGGTTTACTAAACACAACATTGTATTTCAGAGCCAGTGCTCGAAAGCACGGTAAAAAATGTTAGACATTTCAATATAAGGCGTAAAATAAAATAATCAGATTTAATTTATGCCGTTATAACGAATATAATTACATCTACCCATTTACCTTTAAAATTTCTAATGTCGTGGAAAAAGTATAAAATCATAAATTGTATGAAAATCTGAAATATAGTGTAAATTTAGTTCCAGTATTGATATCGATTTGTATTTTGATATTGCGAAAGAACAGTTTCGTAGTCGGGGAGACAAAACTTGCACAACAGCTTCAGTTGTTGGCGGTCAGACTTTCGCACCGGCAAGCGGGTCGATCTGCGAAATGGCGTGGGCGAACTACCAGCGGCCTTTAGCGACGTGGGGCAGTGACACGAGACCGAGATGGAAGCTTAGTTTGTGACTGTTTTATCGGGAATTTTGTGTGAGCAAGATTTGTTGTCGACCTTTTACAATCTAATGTCCACCTGTGTTGACATCCTGTCTTAATAGTCTGATCTAACTAAATGCTTCATTGTCGTACATCACAGAGAAATATAAATTCCGGTTACATGTTGGTTCTGATCTTGGCGAACTACCTTCTTTCTGCTTTCGATAAAAAATCAGTCATACGAGTATATTCAATTTACTGATGTATAGATTTTTCATATCTTTGTTTGCATTTATCATTAAGAGTCAATTAGATTTAATTAAATTTCATTTATTACATTCCATCTTTGATAAAAATTAATTTAATACTATAAATATTGCTGACTGGTCAGTAATAATGTATACTTTGAGTTCACTTACATACATTCACATAGCACTAAATGATCAACTCTTTAATGAGACTAATAGGATTTAGAAATAATATTTTAGAGTATTGTCGTCTTGATATCGATTCATACACAGTTATCATGTAGTTTAGATATATAATAGTTTCATCACCCGACGGACCGAGCTTTATTTGTTTAATTATGCGAAATCTTAATACAGTTGGCTGTTCTAATGTATTGAAGGGGCAACGCCGTGAATATGTGTATCATAATTGCTTCACCTGGTAAGGCGGCGGCGTGCCAGTCGTAGGCGTGCTGAATAAGATAGTATTACCTGTTCAGCAGGCTGTGTGATTATGTTAGATACAGCCGCTGAAATCCTTCGTTTCCGAGATATCTCGATGCTGCTACAATTTTTAATGTGAACCGAAAATTGTGCAAAGTTTAGGTGTGTGCCTAAGACTTTTTCGATGTATTTATCTTATCATGGAACATTTATCCCCTGGTTGAAGAATTAGTTCTAAATATGCCAAGTTCAATTACAAGGGCGCATAATGTAGGTGAATTTTTTTTGTGGAAAATAAATAATTCGTAGCGACACCCTGTTCAGTCCGACTAAATCGTAACATCGCCTTGTGTATGTACAATATCCGTGTTGACATTATATGAAAATTATTGGATTTTGGTAATCAATTTAATAGAATGATTAGTCACGCTATTACTTGTCTCTGGGATTCATGTAAGGCGACACTACTATATAAACTGTTGAGCTTCTCTGTATGTGTCAAGATAACTCAAAAACGGCTCGACCGATCCTAATGAAAATTGGTATGTAGTGAAAACACGCGATTGCGCAGATGATAGGCTATATAAAATCTATCTAGCTCTAAAAATCTGTATTGTCTCTCTGTGTGTGTTTGTGTATATTTAATTTTTTTGTCATATTTCATGATAAATGTCCGTTTTAAGACATATATCAATTTGATCATATTGAAATTTTTTGTCTGTATGTCCCGTTATGACCCAAGAGCGACTTGACCGATCTTAATGAAAATTTGCATCTAGTGAAAATACGTGATTGCACAGATGCTAGGCTATATAAATCTAATGATGTCTGATCAAGGCGAAAACTATGAAATTTTTAATAATCATGTATGTACAATTAATAGTCCAACCCGAACGAAGTCGGACGGGGCCGCTAGTTGCCTCGAACGAAGTCGGACGAGGCCGCTAGTTGCCTGTGAATCTGTAGTCTATAAATGCCACTGTCACTGTCGCTGTAAAAGTAAGGCGTGAAGATTTTCCCACGCGTCCGTCAATTTTAATTTTCTTACTCCACACATACGAAATAAAAGAGTTAAAATGAAACTCAATCTCGGAGTTTAGAAGATAAGAAATTAAACATAGCCTTATGTAACGAAGATTCAACAAATACCGATAAGCTAATTGTGTCATAATTATCCTACTTGCTTATATAAAAACTATGATACCTGTCAGTGAAAAAAATGTAAAGCAGCTAATTATGCCACCGAGTTGTCTGTAAGCGGCTAATTAGTTGTTTTGCCTTGCCTACTATGACTTAATTTTGGTGAATTTTCCAATTTTCACCTCGGGGAGTCTTTTGAATGGCTTTAGTATGATGTTCTCACCATCTTTTATTCATTTATGTATATAAATTTGTTATTGATAAGTAATTGAAAAATTAAAGTATTTAATATGTTGATAACGAAGTTATTAATGCTCCTTTTTCTTGTGTCACCTTGTTTTAGACAAAGTTACTTCTTTGTTCTAGTGCATAACTAATATACATGAATATTTTTACCATCCTCCGCTAAAGATTTTAGTTTGAACTCAAATCCTTAGCTTATTAAGCTCCTAAAAAAATTTCAGCCACGTTAATTAATCGTAGGTACTTGGCTTGTATGTAGGAACATAATCAAAATTTTGATTTCCAACAATGTTTCTAGTGAGATATTGTATGTGCTAAGGACTGTGACAGTGTAGGAAGGTATATCTTGGACAATGTGCCAACTTCGTCCCGGGGCGCCGGGGCGCCGGCCGTCCCGCTGCGTTTCTTCACAATTGTCACGGGCGGTATTGTAGGAATCGCACCAGCAGAATAATCATTACATATTGGAAATTTCAAATTATATTTATATATATATATATATATATATATATATATATATNATCCGATTCCTTGAGGGTCTCAAGGCGGGAGATGTGGGAAAAAACCGGCTTTTAAAGTCGAGGTCCAGGAAATAATATAATATATATATATATAAACTACTTCTGTCCATAGTAATGACCCTGAACCCTTGACGTTTCAAAATTAGAATTTCTTTATTTAATGTTTAGCATGTTTTTTTTAAGTTTTCCAATTCTATATGTACCTATATAAAAATTAAATTTTTCCCCTCCAGTCTATTCGGACTGCCACGCATAACATTGTAACAGTTCCGATTTGATTGACGTACGCAACTGCAAAATGCTTTAAATAAGTATGGATGCATCCATTGTATGTCCAAACTTTCTCGTTCTCATTGAAATTGGCGGGTGAAGACCAGTTCTGTTATAGTTTTGTTGTAGTTTTGTACCGTCCGCCGTCGAGTTAATCTCGCTTTGTTATCGATGTAAAAGAAGTGCCACGGAACAGGAACACTAACGGCACTCGTCACCTGGGTACGTTTCGACCGCGGACGTTATGGAGCTGCGCGGCCGTAACCGAAACTATCGGATATCCGAAACAAAAGTATATCCAAAACCGTAACTGAATCGGATAGGGGCAGAATTTAAATGAAACACGTTATGACAGGTTTCCGCTGTCTGCGCCGATACACTTGCTGCATCGCTTTCATCTTTAGGTAGTTTTTATTATTTAGTTTTAAAGTATTCTATTTCTATTATTACAATACCAAATTTTACCTGGACAGAGTCAAAATGTTACCTTGTAAATACATTGTGTATTTTTTACAAGTCCAATATCCGTAACCGAAATAATCGGATAATTCGACATAATTTTATATCTGTAACCGAAACTGGTAATATATTATTCATGTATCCGTATGCATTAACCAATAACATCCCTAATTTTGACTGAGCATTAAAGGATTTGGTACTTCAGGCTTACTTCAGTGAAGCAACGGCTTTATTGCAAGTGCATAAATTAATTTTCCGCTTTTAATATTTCAAATATAACTTTCCCTTTGTTTGTTATTTTTGTACTTATGCAATGGCGCATTATGATTGGGACTCGTGTCTGTAATTACCGTTTTTGATCGATTTGTGATTAGTGCTTAAGTCGTCCTTTGACTGTTACACTGTACGTATCTTGGTATATACTACTATATAGATTGACTTATCTATTCATCCTAAAATATTCCTTATCGAATTGTACTACAGTTATGTGAACTTTTACATACTTCTAATTGCTAATTTCATCATGTTGAGTGATTATTGGGATTATTGTGCATGTGATTATTGCTATAAATAGACTTTGTAAGAAAAACACTGTATAACTTTATGAAACGTTTTTCGAACCAAATGTTTTTTTTTTTCAATATTATAATATTTTTAAGGGACCCCAAAATGCTATCCTCCAAGCATATTAGTAAAGGATACGTATTTAAAAAGGATAATAAAATATTGTAGTGTCCTCACACCACAGCATCGTTGACGCTCCGTCGTTGACTTCACAAACGAACTCGTACCGATCGTACGTTGTGCTCTCCGTTGAACAACGAACGAGGCAATGGCGTCAGGTCTGTTGAAAGTCACCGGGCTCCTTATTAACCAGATCAATGTACACGGTGGACTTGCCTGGCCAGGGCGGATCCTCCTAAAATTAGTTGTGGAACCACTTTAACATAATTCCACCGCAGTGATCCACGCTTGGTTTTTTTTACTAGCAACGCGCCGTTGATCCCTTCGGTGCGCTTTCTGTATTGATGGCAACGCGACGCTGATACCATTGCGGTGGACGGCAATGAGCCCGTTAACAATCCTGTGACATGTCTGTTTAATTTTTGGTAATTGAAATTACAAAATATTGAAATATAAGCTTCTTCATAACGTTCACGATTTTTTATGATACGAGTTATCGTCTATTGTGCAGCTTGTGAAAGAAAGTTTTTTAAACTACGTAATAAGATAAGTTGTTTGTGATAAAATTTATTACGTCTACCTGTTTTTGTTAGCAGGTACTGACATTTTAACTTTCACACCAAGTGACAGGTGATAACATAATTTCACGTGTATATGTATAGACCGGCTTGTTTATTTTTGTTGGTGCGGAAACATTTTAGGCTTGTACGTATGTATGATTTTATTTTTAAGGCAATATAAGTCAGTTATGGTTTAGTTTTTCATACTAACGGTATGAAACAGTATGAACGATATATAACATGTAACCACTTCCGTGTCCATATTTTCCAGGATCCAGTCAATGAAAAATCGAAAAGTATACAGGATTTCTTAGTAATTAGACCTAACCTAGGTAGGTAGCTACTAAAAAACTCAATTAATTACTCTTACTCATAATTATATATATACTAGCTGATCCAGCAAACGTCGTTTTGACATATAAATTATTAATTATATATATCGCTAATTATAATAATTTTACTAAAAATTAATATCAATGTCTTAACGCAATAGATTGTACAATATTTTTTGTTATCCCATCTTTAGCTAACACAAACAAACTGGATGGTTTGCCCACTCGAGAGCATGCTACGTATATTATTGAATTACTAATATCGCTATTAAAAAATAGGGGTTGATGGTAGAAGGATTAAAATTTAGGGTTGTATATATTTTTTTAATGCCACATCATAACAAAATAAATTTTTAAAAATTTGACCAAAAATAAAAAATAATAATTTGGGGTAGACCACCCTTATCATTTAGGGGTATAAAAAACAAATAATAACCTATTCTCAGACCTACTGAATATACATATAAAATTTCATTAAATTAGATCAAGCCGTTTCGGAGGACTATGGTAGCTAAAACTGAGACACGAGAATTTTATAAATTAGATTTACTTGGAGTACATACCCGACACTGATGCACTGAACTGTTTAATAACAACACATATGTTACTAACAATATATTTAACCTATTTATTGTTGTAGTAGTTCACTATAATGATAAATCATGTAACCGGATTACCTTATCATATCAGGGTGATGTGATAATGGAGAAAAATAACAAAGTTTTAGCTTTTAATCTTCTCTTATCTAGTTGAAATGAAGTGAGAACGCTAACACTTTTGTATAATATTTATTCCATTTGGTGTATGTATGTATGTGTTAAATATATATGAGAAAACATAAATCAAAATAACGTCTTATTCGCTAGAATTCTTAGAGTTTACAAGTTATATTGCAAAGGGTTCCATGTCCACATGTAAATATACTTAAAATCATATTTGTCTCATTTAGCTGTAGCTAGTTAAAAAGTAGAGTAAAGCAAGACTACTGCTGAGTAATCGCAACTGCAACACACTCTTGACGTACCCACCGTTTACGGGCAGTCTTGTTTGAAGAGCACGTGCAGCACGAGTAGCACACGAGCGCCCCCTAACTTAGGGAAATGTGCCACTCGAGCGACACGTTGACGTCACTTGCCACTTGCAAACAACGAGTACCTGCAATCTGGAAAATTGTCGAGAATGAGATGGCCGTATAAGAATAAGAATGTAACAAAAAAAAATAATATAAGAAACAAAGAAACAGTATAGGAATATACTGCTTGTTTTTAATACAAAACTTTATGATATCCTCTAATCAAAGTTACAATCAAATGGTAAACTGTACTACTATAGAACTCTTTCCAGTTTAAATCGATGTAACTTTTACTATAGTAAGCGCTATAAGTAATATAGTAATTCAGTAACTATAAGTAATTCACAGCGTTCAGAACAAATCGCAAAGCCATTTTACGGTTACTCGCCAGCGCATATAAATATACTACTCGTATTAAGAAAAGCGAGTTACACATAATCCCTCGTAAAAACTCCATTTTAATACAGAATTCGAACACAATTTGGAATAACACGGGAGAAACGTTGCAAAGATATTTCACGTAAGTTCAATGAGATATGAAGCCTTTATGATTGTGAAGTAATGTACATATATGATGAACATTTTGCATACACGTTGTATTTCCCCTGTCCGGGCCATAAGGTTCCCCGGGGATCGGGGTCGGCGAACCGTGGATAATTTTTATTATATCGCATTCATGTTGAAAGAATTATCGAACATCGAATTTGCCAATAATATTCAGCAGTTGAATCGCAAATTGGGTGTTGGGATGAGTTACGTTATACATGTACATTTTTGATGTAGTTTAATATGCGCATTGAAGTAGCTTTCACTTCGCCTCTCAGCTAAGTAATCGTTACAGCGTACGAGTAAAAAAAACTATATCCAAAACGCAGTAGACATTATTGTTCTCCTAAATGCCCTATAAAATCACAATTAAAACAATAGCGCATACTTCAATGTTCACATAATGAAACGAAAATTAAAGAAGGCTAGCACACCGCCAAACGATTCGTCGTGTTCCGGCTTGGGGGCTTGAGAGCCAGTTATATCTTTCTTAACTTCTCATTCTCTGGCCGACAACGCATCAGTTATACTATTGGTTTTGCTGATGTCCATAGGCGACGATGACCACTTACCATGAGGTGGCTCGTCTGCTCGTTTGTCGGCTATTAACATTTAAAAAAAAGTTTAGACTTACCATTATACTGTTATACGGCAATAATCTTTAATCGTTTAGGCATTAAGTCATACACAACGCCCAGTCCTTCCTAGCGATTTTATATAGATCGACTTTAACCCCTTTAGGAGCCCACTTCACGGCACGGGACTCTTGTAATTGAGGATCCAAGGACGTACTTCACAACACTTCTTCAGGGGGACTTGTCGAAGGGTTAGTGACCAATTTAAGATTTTTTGATGCCCAAAGACAAATGTCATGTCGCAAGTACTGGTATTTAACAATAAAAATCGGTTTTATTTATCGTTTCAATTATCGCAATTATGTATAATACCGATGAATATTGAAGTTCATAAGATAGTGTGTGAGTGTGCAAATCACTTGGTAATATTGTTCAAATTTGTGACTTTTGTGTGGGGCTCTGTTTTAATACCCAAGTACAGAACACGCGACAAATCAAAGAAGGATTTACACATAATCACAAAGCACAGATGTCTCGTTATGCGCGGGTGCCTACGTGGGCGGTCCCGTGATTGCAGGCATTCATGAGTAAAGAAACTGTACAGACAGCAAGCTTCATACAAGCGATCATAAGCGACGTCGGACTGTCGGACCGTCGGACGGCGGATTGATGGTGTATACAACTTTACCTGCCAGTCCAAATTGCTTTATTGTTTGTAGAATGAACCGGTGAAATGTTTGAAACGTTTGTTTGTTTGTCGACTTAGTTAAAAGAAAAACAGAATCATATATAATACATTATATTAACATACGTAGTCGTCTTGCATGAAATATGAAATGATTGAATTTTAAATCTGCAAGTCATTGTTAACAGATAGCGTCTATAGTAAAAAAAGTCATCCTTCAAGGCTTTCAAACGCCACTTAATAGTGAAACATTTTCATAAGTAAGATACACGTTCTCCATGTGATATATGTAATCATGCATGTTCTCATAACTAGCGCCCTGCACCGAGGACGACGTCGGTGGCGTAACCCGGCAACATGGACGCACGTGACGACAACGCAGCACACAGGCCGTTTCCGCGTCGGTGATATGTGTCGTATATAGTTACTTAACAACTTAGAGCATTTTAAATATCGCCGTGTAGCGCTGTAATTTGAAAAATACACGAGCGCCGTTGTATTTCGGAGAAACAGTCGGTGTCAATTGCTTTCATTAGTTGTTAGGTTTCGTAGAGGTTAATCGAGAAAAAACATGCAACATTCGGATTGAAACCTCTCTGCCAAGCTACACTAAAGCTAGTGTTATCAATAAGTACTCGACGCTTCAGTTGTCACTAATGGGTTAAATTTAGTTGTTACTGTGCTGATCACAGTTTATAGACTTATTGAACAATTTATGTGTCATGTCAATATCATAAGTCTCTCTCCTCTCACTCATTTCGTACTCATAGTCTAGATTTGCGTTTGTTGTAAAAACAAATCATTGTGCATTTTGTTTTAAAAAAAAGCACTAAGTTGTGTACATTTCCTGATACTAGTTTTGAATTGTATCAGCATTGTATTGTATTATTATTTACTGTTTTTTATTGCCTCTGGTTCTAAATGTGCAATTGACATTTACTCGATATTATTGTATATGCTCGAGCCCATCCGATAAACGCCAGAGACGCGACCTAACTTTATTTTATAATATACTCTCGCCCAAGCCGAGTGTAACCTTTTACTTCGTCTTTCATATTGTAATGTAATATCAAATACCATCCAATGAAAAAACGTATTCGCATGAATTTCCTTAACGGTATTCTTCACGACGCGAGTAAATTCCATACAATTATTTTTTCCGAGGGTAACTTAATGTGATAATGTGATGTTTCTGTAATTTGTAACATGGTTGTAGCGCAAATGTCATTTCACTATTCATTAACACTGATTCTTTAATATTGTCACCATAAAATAACGCGTAGATATGCATAATTTTGAGAATAATTTCATTTGCTCATTGGTGTATATAGATATTTCGTAGTGGTTTGATTCATGAACCCGAGGCGGTATCTCGCGGTTTAATTTTGTATTGTAATAACTCCAGGAGGCCTACCACAATCTTTTAGAAACCATCATGTTTCAGGAACGTTTTATTTCAATATTACATCAATCTTATTTGGATTCGTACCACGACCTCCATAAAGTATTATTATTTTATTCCTGCCTAAAGATGTCCTTAGATGTAAAAAGAATGAGTAATTTGTCCATTTCATTCGCAAGAGGAAAAGAGACATCAATTAGAATGTCATCTCTGTCGCACCATGCTCTTGATTGTGTTCCGTAATACGCAGTTGAGGAAGCATAGTTTAAAAAGTTTGATATTTATTATTTATTAAATCTTGTTTGGTCAATTATTTTGGAACTGAAATTCGATTATTTATTATTTGGTGCACAAAATTTATCAAAAGTAACATGTTTAACGTAAAAACATTCAAATTTCTTTATAATTATTTTGTCTGAAATGTTAACGAAGTGCAACACTTTTATCTTGTGGACGGAACGTGTGGCGTGTTTGGCGCTTCTACACGAAAGTTTTGAATTAGCGGAGTTGTATTTTTTTAGTTTTTAGGAGTTTAATAGTTTTATATTGTTTTCAATAACATTAAAATGTCGGAAACAGAGTAAGTACCTAAAAATATGAATTTCGTGTTATGAGAAACTTTATAACAAAGATATTTGTTAAATGCCCACTGGGGTTCGGAATTTCAAGTGGTTTAAGTGGTTTGTTAACGTTCATTGCAGTGTTAAATTCCCTCGGGTATCTGGGCGTCAGCTCGTACTGTGGGAGAACTTAAACTCTCACAGAGATATAGCTTGTGCCTACAACAGATCCCTTCAAGCCAAAGAATATGCAAAAAGGAAGCGGCAGGAAGTGGCGGAGCTTTTAAATGCCCAAGGAGAAGGAGCTCACAAGGATTGGAAAGGGTGGTCTAAAGTAGGAATTAAATTATTTGGTAGTATAACTGTTATAGCTTAGTCTATTTTCCAGCATCTTTTAGAACTATAATCATGTGCCTATTACTTACATGTTAGTATGTATTTTAATGCCTAAAATATTTAGGAAAATGCAATATAATTCTGTATTTATCACAGGTAATAAGATTAATAATTAACATATTGAAAGAGCATTTAAAATATGAATTATATTTCCATGAAAGAAAACTTGTATGAGAATTTTTTTAATTGCTAACTTAACTTAAAAAAAAACGGTTTCTTATTTAGTATTGGGTGGACTACAAAGCGAAATTGAAAATATTCCTCCAGGTGGTAGGAGAGGATTTTGGCCAAGGACTGCCAGGAGTTAGAGTAGAACCTTTTCCAGAAGTAAGTAAACAAGAAATATCCGTTTTATTATTTTAATTTCCTTTATTTTTCTTACACCACGTTTTTGTTAACAGCCTTCAGTCAGTACACTATCATGCAGTGTGCAGGATTCCCCAGCCTTAGAATGTATCCCAATTCCCTTACAACTGGAATTCCATGACCCACCACTCCCGAGCCTATCTCATTCACCAGGTCAACATGTTTTATCCCAGCGGACTCCCCCCAGAGCCTCTACCCCTGCACCTGAACCCGCAGCAGCTACGCCCGTGCGTCCGCACCGCTCTCCACGGCGGCGGCGCCGACGAGAACCGCTTATATCGCAAGAGGCTGCCAGGCGGGCACTCATTCAATCATCTCAAATGAGAGCAGAAGCCACAGTAAGGAATAGCCATGCATTAGAGATGATTGGGAACGAGATGAGTGAAATATGACAACAAATGACTGAAATCTGTAACAGTCTACGACAAATAGAAAGGTAAATATGGTTCTTATTGATTTACTCCTAGAAATACTTATGAAATAACTCCACCAGGGAAATAAAAAAAATCCTAAATATCATGATAATCAATTTAATAGAATTTATGTATTTAAATGAAAACACTGCATATCATAATTTTTTTTAAGAAGGAAATCCAAATTTATGTCATCATTTGGCTGATTACAAATAATATAAGCCTTAAATAGCTTAAGTGATTTTTACCTTAAAATTAACTAATTTTCTAATCGACATTCAACAATATAGCTATGATTATAACAGTTTAGTTTAAAAGTCTAAGATCTAATCTTACATTAAATTATATACTTATAAGAGAAAAAATAAAAGTAAAGATAAAATAAGTGTGAAATATTGTTATTTTATTTTGAATCAACATATTTTATTCACAGTCACATGGCTACTCATGGCGCCGTTCCCAGAGCTGCTGAATAAGAGCACTGCGTGTTGTATATCCCTGTTGTAAAGCAACATTGTTGGAGTGTGGTGGAGACTCTCCTGTGCTAGCATTACTTAGCTGTAATTGGGCTTCTTGATTCAATTGTTCATCACTTAATTGTGGTACAGGAACATTTGCTTTATTGCTAATGTTGTGTAATATAACACAAGCATTAACCATAGAGCCAGCTATTTCTGGGGAATAGTGTAATACTCTGTGCACAAGTAAGCAACGAAAACGTGCTTTTAGAAGCCCAATAGTGCGCTCAATAATATTTCTAGCACGCGCATGCAAATAGTTGTAATGTCCCTCTGGTGTGTTTGGTGCTGCATCTAGTATTGGCGTCATCATTGTCCTTCTTAATGGATACCCAGAGTCACCTAAAAAACATATCAAATAATTTCCTTAATCATTTCATAAAATAAAAGCATTAGTCATTTACAAGGCTTAGTAACATAGGTTATGTGTAGGTAGGTTGTAGTTGTTGTTAATTAAATTATTATAAATAGAATTACAATTTTGTTTACCTAAAAGCCAAATATGATCTGTGTTATAGAGATCCTCTAAGTGAGCTTGCAGAGGATGATGACTCCATATAAAAGAATCATGGGTAGCTCCTCCGTGACTTGCAACTACACTCATTATTTGCATATTTCCATCACAAATCTGTAAATAAAAATGAATTATTTATTCAAGTTGTATGATTTTTTATAATATTCATATTATAAATTATATTGAATTATTTTGTCCTACTGAATTTAATCCCACTGTCTCTATTGTTATTGAAAATATATGTATAAATATATGTTTAAATGTCAAGTACAGTGTCACTAACACCTTTACTTTATAATTCCTATGACCTACAAGGGTTCATATGAATACTACTGATGCAAATGAAGTTATTTAGGTTTTAAACATAGTCGCAATAAATGAAATATGAATTAAAATTTTAAGTGCTTTATTATATTATTATGTTATGGTATAAATATATTTATAATATAACAAGGCAAAATAATAAGTCAGGCATTCATTTAAATTCATCATTATTCAATAATTTAAAAATATTTGTGAGATGTATACAAAATTATTTTAAATTACTCTGAATTATTATCATGTCCCACTTACCAGCTGAACATTTAGTGAATGGTAATGCTTGCGACAATAGTAGCGCTCTTCATTAATTGTAGGACGAACTGTTGCTACTTGTGTACAATCTATGCATCCTAACACCCCAGGAACTTTAAATTTATTGTAAAATCTAAAGATAAATTTTAAACATATTATGAAAACTAAAAATAATACATATTAACAACAGAATAAGAAAGAACTAGTAAGTAGATGAGTGTATATTATTTACTCTATTTTTATCCTATTGCGTTCTTGATTATTGGATGGAAAACATATATATTTCTGCCTCATACAAGGGGCATTAAAAGCAGCAGTAACTTCTGATATTACGGAAGATACTGTTTGCTGTGCCATGGAATGTCCTTCGCTTGTACCAATAGGCCTCTGATATCACCCATTGGCAAAAAATGATAGTGCAGTGAAAACCTAAAAAACAGAAACAAGGATTAAATAGATTTTATAGTTTACCTGATGAATGTTTATCTTTTATTCAGTACAGTTTGTGATAAATTCATACCTTAGTCTCCACCGGTATGTCCGTTGTTTTTTTAGCCTTTTTTAATAAAGGCCTTAATTCATCGCACAATTTGTGGGCAAGCTCCTTTGTTAATCTGTATCGCTTCACAAATTCTGAATCCTCTAAAGTAAAAGGATTACTTTCGTTGCGCAAGTTCTTATGACGCTTCTTTCTTAACTTATCAGTTTCGGCTTTATCCGCCTCCAAAAACTCAAATATTTCGCATTCATTAGCCATCTATATAAAAATAAACGTTTAGGTTATGTATTCGTACCTAACACAAATAAACCACTTTTACAATAATATACACTTAATACACGAATATAGACACAAATTACTAAGTTTTTTAGATGGAATAGAAGCGATACAATCTAAATTATTTAATGAAATTCGTAAAACAATAATATATAAGTCGCGAAAGAGTAACTTTTTTATGATTGCTAAATTTGACATAAAAACAATATTACTTTAAGACTGCTCCTGTCAAATGGCACTTCATGGTACGAATTTCAATGAAAAAGAATGAATGGATTTGGGGTGACGTCACAAAACTTCTTATCGCAACAATATTAAAATAATCTTACTTTAACGAGGTCGTGGTACAATATTTCAATGTAAGGTTAAAGTAATACTGATTTAAGACATGGTGGTAGGGCCCCAGGTGCCTATTTTTCTAAGCAGTGATAGCTTAGTACACGGAAGGTTTCAGTGTAAGGAAACGAATTAGAGCCTAAATCTTTTTCCCGTTCAACATTCAGCCAACATAATATGTAATGATGATTGTTATAAAAATAAGTTGAAAAACTTGCACTTTTAACAAAGTTTGAATATTGAAATAAGTACATTATAATAAACGTTTTCACATTGAGTCAAGGACTGCAAGGCAGCTTCGACTTAGAATGAGTCACTGTTAAACGTATGCACAGCGCATTTAAATTACTATATTTTTGCATTTGCGTGCAGTCAGCTTGGGTGTAAGCACTGCGGCTGTTCCATTCTAGAAAAAGAATGCAACAAAAGGGTATTCGTTAGTAATAATTACGCCATTTTGCGGCTCGCTCCGGGTGAAATCTTAAGATTTGCAGACGGTTTGCTTTAGGCTTTTGTTCTCAATGGCGTAAATTTATTCTGCAAATAAGCGCACTAGATTGTCTACGATCATTAAATGATATCGTCTCAACAAAGAGAAGCTGACATTATTTATTGCTTTTAAAATATTTGCTTGAAATAAGGTAACGTGTGCTAAATTCCAACGTGAATAGTTTCAACCAAAAGGCGGCCACCTGTAATACGATGTTCTCATCAAATAATTAAGGAGGCTTGCAGTGGTTTCACCACAATCCAGTGCAGTAGTGGGGACGATACGTTTACGGATTAATGCCTATCCTAAGTGTCTGTAGTTCTTATACCTCCCGGAGGCCTTTGACATTTTTAAATAACTGCTATTAAACGATAACAACTGGGATCGACGGTTAAATGTATCCTCCAGAGCATGAAATTTGACTAGTATCGGTTACCGATCCAATTACCGATAGTGCCCAATGTTGTTTAACTCGATAAATTCTTTACATACTCAACGTGTTTAGTTGTAATTTTTTTTAATTTCATTGAGTGGTTCAAAGCCCAGCAACCTCCAACAGAAGAGACTGTTCGCCATGAATCTCGACCGTTATATGAGAATTAGCACCGCTAAGCAGTGTTGGCTTAAAGCTTAAATACCTCCTTACACCTCAGAAATAAGGTCGCTTGAATTAGACGTGTGTCTTCAACTAAGTTAAAATTGAAAGCAAAGCAGTTGGAGAAAAACTCCATACAAATGTCTCAGAGTAATCTTAGGCGCGTATGCGTCTAAGAAAATGTTCCTTTGCCGTCGTCGCATCAACACTTTCATTTCGCCGCTGTATACTTACCTACATTTTTATACGGTGCAGTGATTCGAGTGGTTGATTGTAATTTACTCGTTGACCTTGCTGTGTGTAAACAGCTCGAGATCTTTTACGCGATACTACACTATACTGACGCACGTGCCCATCAATTGTCACAGTACGTGTTGGAACAAAAGGTGATCCAGTTATTGTTCTTGGTGCTGGCGTTGAAACGACGTCGCCGCCATGAATTTACCTTCTTCAATGTCACCATTGTGCTCTCAGTATCTCAAAATATTCCCCTTTACAATTGACCATTGTTCCACTCGTAATAAGTTTCACTCTCAACCTCGCAGAAATTTTATCTAATTTCCGAAGGCTATCCAAGACGAAGGTCGGGGGCGTTGGGTTCGTATGTTGCCTCGATTGGCGTAGTTTGTGAGATTGGATCTCTCACATTGGAAATTTTTGTATTTGCTCGACGTAGCATAAATGTGGAATGGACGTAATTTCAATTCAGTAGCAACGAGCTCTCACCTATTGTAGCGGGCTTTCGTTGAGATAAGTTGGAATGAATTCATCGTCGTCAAAATCGCAGGCTGCCGGAAAAGGATCCATTTAGACGCGGCTGCACGTACAGTTTGCAAATGAAATTTTCTAGTGCTAAGAGAGTTAGCGGGCGACCGGCTCCGGTCCCTCGGGGGCTCTCGGCTTATGAATGGCCGTTTCTATTTGTTTGTCGTGAGTTTGCAGCTCCTAGACGATCGAATTGAATGGAAAATCGAAAATGGTTTTCTTTTTTAGTGCATCGTTCTTTTCGATCAATTTGTTCGTTTTTTTGCAACATATGAACGCATTGTTTGATGTTATGCCTATGTAGATTTAGGAATAGACTAAGAAATCTATGTATATAGTAATTTTGAGTCTGAAATATTGTAAATTGCGGTATGTAAATTGGAAAGGATACATTTAAATAAAGACCAGAAATAATCAGAATCATGAGAAAGGTCTTTCTGACCGATGATTTCCACAAGCATTAGGTATTAATATATTCTAACTTGCCGAAACCATTTTCAGTAACTCGGCCTCTGCCATAATCGTAATCCTCCTTTCGGTACATTTGTTTTAATTATACCCCTATTCAGGGGATGTAACGTGTTGGCAACAAAGTAGCAAAAGTCGAGTTTATTTATAGAACGGACGCAGATGTTGAAGGTCGTTTCTGGAACGCTACTTATTTATTTAACGTAGCCCACACACACGGTTCTCTCCTGCACTGGGTGAAAAAATAAAAATGTCTTTCGTATTAAGGCACGTGTTACCATTATTTCTGGTGTATATTTTCCGCTGCGCGACCTAAACGTCTCGATCCACATATCCGATGTTCAACTAGAACCAGCTTCCGTAAACATAGTGTTTATTTTATTGGATCGGACCGAAGATGTCTACTCCGCTTTTCTACTATCCGAAAAACATTTGGAATATATGTCTGTCAACACAATACACAACAATATATTACAACAATTATATTTCATACTTTTCCAATTTCCGACAAACAGAAGTTTCTCTTCAGGTTTGCTTCAATAATCACATTATTTAGTAACTAAAATCGGGAATTCGGAGACATTCCCATTAAAGCTTTCTTTGTCATTAACAAACTGGATGAAATGAACGAAAGCAGTTTGTGTTCTTTAAGTGTTATAATTTAAATATCAGCATTGGTATTTCAGCAATTATATGCGGTGGAATTAAAGATACCATATAGTTGAAATAAATTATTACCTTTTGTATGAAAAAGATAAGATTTACACGAAATACGACCACTTGGCAAGAGCAATGCTAAATACGTTTTATGCTTTATCTTCATGATTAGGTTTTATTCTTTGTATTTTTTTCACGTTTAAATATTATTTTTGGCTTGAACCTGATCCTGTATTTATTTAAATGAAAAAATATCTAATTCATTTGATTATTTTAAATTTAACTGTTGATTTAGATTTAGATTGTTATTTGTGAATTTAAAAGGGAAACTACACTTCAAACTTGTTTTGAAAATATCTATTTCTACATATTTTTCACAATCGTATTGTCTCTAACGAAGGTGGGCTTGTTTCATGAGAGTGTAATGGAGATAAAATTCGGTTAGGTCATTACAATTATTTGCAATAACGAATGTATATGTTTTATAATGTAAAATTACTCGGTAAAATAACCCACTTAATTGTGAAATTCGGTCAACGATTCGTATGTCTTCGTCTTCAATAGTGGGCGAGATTTACGCAATCTCACCAATTTTAGAGAAATAACAGCGATCGTTTTACTGGTCTCTGATATTGGATTGAAGTATCATGCGCATTGTATCACTTATAAAAGCAACTAGCAAATGTTCTCTCGTGGTGACAACCAATTTAAATATGGAATAGTCCACGAATAGCGATGCTTTCGTTCCATTTATCATATGCGAAGCGGAAGTTCAGAAGGGAGTCGGACAAAGCATTAGGCAATATTGATATTAATAACACACCGACCGAGGCGGGGGTCGCATGTTTACGTTTCATTAGACAGAGTCCACGCCCCGCCGAACACCGCCTGTCATATCGCGGTATCGGCTCTTATCGGCGTCTTCGTGTAATGACTCATCGTTTTACACGGTTTTTATAGATCCTGCCGACGTTGGGTCTTCGCTCCGCCGAGTAAACAGTGGGTAAAGGAAAGTACATTTGAATGTTGACCATACTTCTGATTGGTTGGTTGACTGATTACAACGTAGCATGGCAAGAAAAACTACTTCACTGATTCAACGATGTTATATGATCGTTATTGTTAATGTGATGTAATTAATTTGAGTTTATTAACACAGTAACGAAATAACGAATGGAAGAAAAAAGTATTAGTATCTGGTACAACTTTCGTTCGGTGTGACGGGCCCTTCAACACTACTATTTATTTTGCTGTGAAGCAACTTGGCACCATCGACGCTGATAACTTAAGGAGTGTAATCACTTATCTATACATTTGTTATGGTCCCCAAACTGGAAGATAATTATATTTCAAGTTAGTTACAAATATCCGTGGAATTTCATTTATGCATGAAATGCTAAACCTGAGGCGATTTGCTTACTTCATATCCACAAAAAAGTTATAGCACCTTTATTTTAAGCAAATCTTACAACGATAAATGACGTAAAATAAATAGCTCGCCGATATTTTTATCAACCTTTTTAATAATTACGTCTCATATCAGGCAATGAACGTATTTATTGGGTATAAACGATACTTCTGCAAACGTGCAAAAAGCAATGTAAGAATGTCTTTTACCGACCTTTCCGTTTCGTTAGCCAAGCATAAATATTTGATTATAGTATTATTATATGTTCGCAAATAAATTCAATTTATTTTCCACATTTAACGTTTGCATTTCGAGAGTCAATATGTTTATATTCGTGAATGCGTTCGGTAAGCGGAAGCCGCGGGTATACAGAGACACGACTGACACACATTTAAGTTGTCGAGGTTTACAATTAAACAGTATAATTATTGTAAGTACCATTGTCCATAGTCCATAGTCCATATGTAGGTATGTATGTATGTGTGTATAATTTATAGTAATTTTGTATTTATTAAAAAAATATTAAATATATCCAAGCAAAAAAGTGATACACACAATCGTGAAACAAGAAAATAGGCATAATTTGGTTGCGTCTTTGTATTGTCTTCAAATTTTTTTTTTTTGCGCCCAGAACATGGAAAATGGGCTACCCTCCGGAAAAGCGCGGGAGGGGGGTGGTGAATGCTCATAGCATACCAACGCAGCCATCTGCGCTGGTTATGTGGGACTCCCGAGAAACCTAGGGGCCTACCCACTAAACACTACCCGAGTTGGCTTTGGCCTTGTGGCCTCTAAGCCTTCATCTGAAGCGACCCATCCTTAGAGAAGGAAAGG
>PDGT01000044.1:2298534-2380185 GCA_003671415.1 Megathymus violae
GGAGGGAGTTGTCTGGAAGAGGACGGGGCGCTGGTGTCGATGGACATGAGCGGGACGGGTTGGGTGGGAAGGGAAGGTTTTCCCTCTGCGGACGCCTTCGCGATACGCTTGGTTAGGGGCTTAGTGCGCTTGGTTTCGACCGGCTGGAAGGCCTGGTCATCGGACTGCGACGGCGTGACGGTACCGTCGTCGGATACTTTGAGCGAGCCATCGGACTCGATTGGTCGTTTACGCGACGAGACGGAGTTCGCGTCGGAGAATTCGACGTCGTGGGCTGGTGAGGCGTCAGGGGACGCGGGTGAGTCTGTCAGTGGTGTTGTTGCGAGGGCCTGGATAACTGCCGTCTCATCGAGAGGCGCTTTGAGGAACGGAGACAGGGCTCCTCATCCTCCTAACAATCCTCCCTGCCGCAGCAGGGAGAGGAGCGAGAACGAACAACGGAATCTACAAACGAAAATGGAACGGACGAGACTACGAGAACAGTGACTATCCCTAGCGGAAATAGCCACTAACCGTCACCCTGGGAAGGCCCAGTGCAGTGGGATCGGGTCTCCGGTTTCTCTCAGTCCGAGAGGACTGAGAAGCGCACCGGGCCAACGTTAGCTGGCTTCGTTGTCACCGTTAGGTATCCACCAACTGAAACGCGAAACGAATACTTAGGTGATGCCAACACAAAATAACACTAAAAGGCAACAATTAAGTCGCGGTCGATGCGGTATCGACGACACAGAAATGTAGTCGAAAAATGAGATGACTTACTCGAGAGTATGTCGGAGGTGTCCGTCTGCTACGGGAGCAGAATCGGAAGTCGTCTTCAAAAGGTTCAGCGTTCTTTTATAGGGCTTTGAGTTCGTTTGTACAATAAGGCTCCAAAGTTCATCGTGAAGTTACCCATCGGATTTTTTAAGCGGCACGTTAAAGCAAAGCTTATATTACAGGTAAAAAATATTATAGTATAGATATAGATGAATATATTAACGACAAGGACCCCTGGAAATCATAGTGTCGAAAGCAGTTCCGCGCAGGTATAAACTTTGTAATTGCCATGTATTGTTTTAAAAGATGTGCTGAGGAGTGTCTCTCGCCGTTTCTTCTCCTCAATGTTAAAGCACCTTTTCGAAACGGTAGAAGAAGCAAAAAATTAAGTGCATAACTGTATTTACAGAATACCTATATGATTAAATGATTTTGAATTTGAATATCATGCTCTACCACTTCACTTTCTATACAGGTTGCCTGATTAGTGAAATCTCTAAATATGTCGTGTACTTAAGTGAATTAAATAGGAGGGCTACTTTTAGCTCTGCTGAGTATATTTTGTTGAATTTCGTTGTTATTCAAATATATTGTGATTCAAAATGACTTCACAGACTTTTAAGAATGATTATAGACGTATTGGCCTTTTTACTATTGAATACAAACCTGATGAATATGAATTATGTTACTGTAAGTAATATAAATATTTGATAATAGTAAAAATACACGGTAAATGCAAATTAAGAAAATACTTTAGTGCTCAGGCCCTTTGGAGTTCCGTGCCTTCGCAGTGGCCGTCATAAAATTACAATGGCATGACGCTTTTATGTGAATTCATAGCTTTCGGGCGCACCCTTCGAGGGCGAGCTGTAAAATTATACCTTTATTACTACTAGTCATTTATATAAGAGGATTATTTTGAGGGAAAGCCACATAAATCACTCGCGTGAAAGTAAAAATTTATTTAAAACTCGCGTAAACGTACGTAACTGTAATAAAAACCTTCTTTAAAATCTGTTCTAATTGCTAGCAATGAATACATGTTGACGTTGGTTTTCGCATAATTACATTTCATATATATATTGTTCGATTTTTACAGCATGTATTAACTGTAATAAAAAAAAATGCTGTAGTAAATTATAGTAAAACCAGTAGTTTTTCATTCATAGACTAACTGTTTGAGGCTGTGTTGGAACGGCTGTATAAATATTTGATGGCGTCGGAAGCGCTTATGGATTCGATTTTACGATAGCATTGACATACATGGTAGCAGTCAGATTTCGTGTAACGCCTCAAAAGAATCCAGTAAATAGTTACGTCATGGATTCACAATACGTAGGAGAGGCAAAAACAATGTTACGAAGTTGTAAGGCATACATAGTAATGCCTTCCTTATTACCAGTCCCGCTTGTGTTATTACTATTATTTATTCCGTATAAGCTTCGTAGCCTGGCTGACATCGGTCAACACCCTTTGAAATAAGAATGTTGGAACTATTCCAACTATCTGAACTGAAAAATCTGGGCCTTCTGAGTAATATGTGTACTCAGATCACATCTAAGTTTTCATAAGGAAATGGATTTGGTGGTAGGATTTAATTTAAATCTAAATTCTAAATTAATATATATTTTTAGCTATTTGTATTTCTTTCAAGTATTAGAAGAAAAAAAAAATTACAGTAGAAAAAATATCTTTGTGCCTTGGCTGCGACTTGATGTCCATCCTGATGCCGTCGATTGCCGTGTGGTGTTTGTCCATCTGTCCAATATACTGTTACGTGTCAGGATCCGTAGGCTCGAAAAATGCCACAATTGTTCCGCAGAGACTTTATTTTTCTTCACACACACTTCACAATCACAGTTACACTTGTAGATCGCAGGTATTCACTTCGGAGGGAGAGAACTCTTCACTTCGTATCCGGAGACCGAATGCCTTGTGGCCGACCCTGCCCGCTATTTATATCGATTTCCGGGCTTCCAGATCCTTCCACGCCCTTTGTTGGAGTAAACAACAACAACAACAGGAATTCCCGGAAATCGACATAACAATAGCGGGTCAGGTAACAACCCCATTTAGGCCCTCGCCTATGCCAATCTCGCCCCTTTTACCTGAGGCATACGGGCCAGATTGGCCTGGAGTGACCCAGGTAGTTTTTATTACTACCTGGGTTTCTCTTTTATTGCCTCTATTGTTTGCCTCTATTGTTTTTTTTTCTCACCGCAACGGTCGGCCACCCTTCTAGAGACTTCGTAAGCCTGCCGACTTCGAGAAGCTTCGTAACAATACACTCACGGGAGATGAATGATTGACTATAGCAGGGTCCTATGCTTAGTGTGCTGACATTTTTGTAAGAACAAGTCGACGACTTGCATGGTGGTGGCACTTTTTCGTGATGTATAAGCTCTCACGGTCTTTAACTATTCAGATTAATAACATATATAGCATATTGCTAAACAAGTTAAAAACAAAAACTCAAATTTTCATCGGAAATATGGGGTGTACTTGTCCAGTAGGTATACGTGTGTTCGAGAGTACAACGAACAGTGTTTATATCTTCGTTTCATTCCATTCGATACCGCACATTTGCCCCAACAATTCGTTTTTCCCTCTAGGACCCCATTGATTGGCACCAGTATAAGACGTGGGATTAGTTTAGGTTCGTCCCCTGCTGAAGTTTAAGGCACGCGCTCCTCGCTCGAGAATTGAAGAGACACGAGTAACTTTTTTATGTCGATGTGAATGGCCGCCGTTCTCCCTGTTACTAAAACTTTTCGTTGTTCTGTATTTATATTTGTTATCGTCGTCGAAATCTCAGTATTTTCATTTATGATTCGTTTTGTTAGAGAAAATATTTGCTCTCATACCGTCAGGGTTTCTATTTTGTAAAATATTTCTATTATGTTTACGTTGTCAGACCCATGGTTCAGAACTCCGTAAATTGAAAGGTTCATACGGCGTGACGAAAAATTGTTTCTTGTAGCGAAGACGATTTCGTCCCTATAATGTGGTAACATGTGTGGGCCATTTCAAAATCTGCTGACATTTCAATTCTGTTGGCACGCCAACGTAAGCGGAATGCCTTATCCTACAGGACGCAATAACTTAACCAGTCTAGACAACCAAACTCGTCTAGCAGACAGAGTGGAAAGTATATGTTACTGATTTTAAATGAAAATTTAACTGCAATTTTTCTAATTTGCTTGTTCATAATTCTAATCGGGTTATACTGGTAACTGATTGTAATTAAGCACTGTATCTATAGAGCATAGATAAAATTATATTTTGATGTAATGAATAAGTGAAAGTCAGTTTCCAAGGTAAATTTAGTCCTTTTAGATTTTGTTCTCTATTTTTTTTGTAGCTGTTCTTTTCCGTGATAAATATTTGATTTAGGACTAACCGATCCAAACTCTATTACTCACAAAATTTTTGTTTATCTGTCTGTCTGTATGTTCTTTTAAAACTTAAAAACATCATGACCGATCTTGATGAAATTTAGTATATATTAAAAACATGTGATTGCGCAAATGATAACTTATTTATAATATCGGTCGACTTTATGGTTATCATAAAAAACGTTATTTTCGTATATCTTCGGCAGCCATGTTCATATGTTTCTTTCCATGTTTGTGCGTGCGTGTATGTGTGCCATAATAGTATTTTAGTTCGCTATTTAATTCGTTTTCATTTGTTTCATTATTAACACGGTTTGTCATTTTGTTTTTAATTGATTACTATTTGTTTGTAACATATCAAAATAAAAATGTATGTAATTATCTCATTAATTACTAGCGGCCCTATATATGTACTCCTATATAAATGATATGTCTAAATGCCAATGTTCATATAGAATAATGTCTCTTTCAAATGGTAAAATATTTTTTCTAATGGATATGGATATGGAAGTGATGGTGGTAACTTGTCTCCGTTGCCAATGAATATGGTAACAGCAGACGAGTTGCTAGTACATTTTGTAGATTTTGTCACACCTTTTTTGAAGAATGTTATGTACTTTACATGTAGTATAATTTATTGTGCAATGGGTTATTTTTGCACATGATTATATATTCTCTTCGGCATTTGTCCATTTCATTACATTTATAGAAAATTTATAGAACGAATTGACAATTCGGACATGACAGTGGAAGTGCTGTTTTACATTGATGATTGTCAGATTACGTAAAATGAATTTCCTTTAAGTGGCAGATAACTGCGAGTCTAATAGAGCTATAAAGAATTTAATACGAGAGTTATGTTCAGTTGTAGTCACGACCCTACTTACTTAGGGTACGGTCATTAAGCTTGCAATTATCATCCGTCGGGGTTTGGCTATCACGTCTAAAGCACTCCCTCAGCATTTAGATTTACTATTTCCATATATATGGATTCTTTTATACAACCGAGTCACAAGTCACGTAAGTATTGCTAAGTAATAGTCATATGACGAGATTCTTTATTTAGAAAATAAATATTACATACCTAGAAGATTATTTTTTCCTGTTGTATTCGATGTGTGAATTAATACCTGTCAAGTGTCCATAGCATTTGTTTGCCATTATTTTACTAGCAATATCAAACTATTGCCGTCTTAATGAAATTTGTGACGTTTATCAAAAATAATAATTACACATGTAACTGAATTTTTTTTAATAAGGAAGTAACGTTTTAATTGAGCCAATAGATTCGTTTATTTTTAAATGAACGAGTTCCATTTTTCATCTCCTAAGACGTGTCATTGGCGTGTCTTAGATGAGCCCTATGTTCAGTGGGGGACTAAAAAGGCTGATTATGATGAATGATTCATCAGTCATCAGTTCATTATAATAATTGGAATGATGTTTTCATTCATAGGAGTATAGCACAAATATCGAAATTTTGTAGTAATGAACCTTATCACATGCCATTATCACGTTAATGGTCGTGATTTCCTAGAATAGTTTACCTCTAAAGTGAAATGTTCCACATTTGTTTCAGTTAATTGATGACATCATCATTTCATTTCAACGGTTGCGACCTTGGCTTTAATTAGCTCAAATTATCACTCCGTAATTTTGACGTATTTGTTCATTTGGGCATACCTACAACGTTGTTCATTGATGTTAGTACAATATTACTAGTAACATATTCATACTTGTTTGGAATTTATAATGTTGTAATGTTTTTGTTTTAATTTTTTGTTAAATGACCCGGTTGAGAGATTAAATTCTAAATTTCCCTTAGACTAAAATAATGTCAAGTATCTTTTTGCGATCAGCATGATTAAGGGTTAACCTTAATCACTGTTGACAGTGTTACCAGGTCCAATTTGTCAATTTTTTTAATGAAATTTAAAGTAAAATATGAGAAATTCAGTTTTCATATCACGATACCTACAAAAAATAACAAATAAATTGTTTTTGACGAGAAAATATGAAAACGTGAAAGCGAAAATTCGTACAATAATAGCCTACAAAACACAGACCAAAGTCGAAACAATCGTCTTGATCAAGAACGAATCGAGCCGTGCTGCAAGCTCCTGGAAATCTGAATTTCTCACGCAAATCCAGATACCAGGCAAAGCTAATTGTTGTTATTAATTACATTCAGCTATATTTTTATGGTACCTCGCTCTAAATATTTCACCCTTAAATAATTTTTTTTTCCTGTGTTCGAGAATGAAATTCAGAATGAATAACATAATTTGCTTTATATGTTTTAGGTTTTTATTATGTAGTTTTTTTCTATACTTATGTGTATGTATTGTCAAGTTTTAATGAAACCGCATAGACCTCGATCCGAATAAATATTTCCACAGACCATAATTCCGATGACACGGCATATCTGAATGCATTTGAAACTATTTCATTTATCGGCTATTATTTTATATGTAGAAATATGTAATGACAGTTTAAATGTCATTATATTTCTGATGAAAGATGGAATTTTAGTTTAATTAAACTGGATTAGAACCAAAGCCGCACCTTGTTCTGACGTGAAGCGACTGTCTGTCTGAGGGGTGTGACAGCCGACACCTACTGGCACGCGTGTGTTAACAGATTATCAGGAATGTATAAAACACTGAACAAACTGTAATACGATTACAGACAGGACAATATATACGAAGGGTTTCTGACATGTTTCTTTATGCACCAGCAAATGAGGTGGGTTGCTAACTTCCATTTTGGTACGTGGTACGAGTACCTGCATGAACAAAACTCGGCAGTCACTGCAATCGTTTTTCGATCCGTGCGTTATAATCGTTACACAAGCAAGTGTCCGTTGACGTAGCTCCCCGGCAGAGGTCGGTGCGCCTCGAATCAATATCGTGGTAACCTGTCGAGCCTGCGTCATCAGCGTTTGTTTGCATTCAGTATCTACGGCGACCGATTGGATTAAAACGAACGGCATACGTTTGGAACTGGTGCTTCAATTTTTTTTATAACTGTAAATTATTATACCTTATATTACCAACCTCGCAAATATTTCATAAACACGTGTTGATGATTGTACATGAAGGAATAGTAACATAAAGCTTCATCAACTATGGACTCACAAGTATTACGCACAAGTGCACGATCACACAAGAGGACAGTGAATCGGCTTTTATAACTTAATGCGCTCTATATCTTAGACTTCATCGCCACTTATCATCAGGTGGTAGTGTTTCTCACTTTTGCACTCGCATTTGCTATAACGACGATTGTACACGATAATAAATAAAAATTTAAAAGTTTAGTTGCAACAAATAGCCATGTATAGGATATATTTGTGTGATTCCGTGTCATTAATGGTTTGATTTTACACAAAGCGAAGGGAATTGGTACACCTTTATAATTTATTAAGAAACCCTCCTGACCAAACATGCCTATTAAAGAATCTGAGGAGATTAAATGAGCCCTAGTTAGATATCTATAATATTGTTACGTGTCAGGATCCATAGGTTCGTAAAAATGCCACAATAGTTCCGCAGAGACTTTATTTTACTTCACACGCACTTCACAATCACAGTTACACTCGGAGATCGCAGGTATTCACTTCGTAGGGAGAGAACTCTTCGCTTCGTATTCGAAAACCGAATGCCTTGTGGCCGACCCTGCCCGCTATTTATATCGATTTCCGGGCTTCCAGATCCTTCCACGCCCTTCGTTGAAGTAAACAACAACAAAAACAATAATTCCCTGAAATCGACATAACAATAGCGGGTCAGGTAAACACCCTTATTTCGGCCCTCATGTTCGCTAATCTCGCCCCTTTTGCCTGAAGCATACGGGCGAGATTGGCCTGAAGTGACCCAGGTAGTTTTTATTACTACCTGGGTTTCTCTTTTATTGCCTCCATTGTTTTTCACCGTAACGGTCGGCCACCCTTCCAGAAACTTCGTAAGCCTGCCGACTTCGAGAAGCTTCGTAACAATATCAATTTCCATCGATAACTTTATGGTAACTCAATATCGCATTGTGTACAGTTTTATCAATGAAATGAACTGGATTTTATATTTTCAAAATTTATGTACCTCAGTTAAAAAATGATGAATAACTAGTTTTCTTATCTTATTTTGACAATATTATGCTAAATGATTTCGTCGAATTGAAGAAACCATTCAACAGTTTTTGTTACAAAGTGAAAGGATTATTGACTAGGTAATAAATATAAGTCTGGAATATATTAATTTGCCTCCTTTACTGTAGCTAACCGAACATAACATGCGCATGTAACATGTACAAATATAGAATTAAGGCATATAAACAACTAAGATTTGAGAAGAAACATATCATCAGTCACCTAAATATCTGCCTCGTGCGTACGTACTCGGGACTCTTCGCTCGGCGGGCTCGGTCTCTACCGATTGTACTACAGGTATTAAAATCTTGAATCTTTTCTTAAAACTCTCTGTTCAAGTAACACTAAAATTACCTTACAAATTAAGCAATGTTTAAAATACAAAATGCGTACGGTTCCTTGCTTAATGCATTATGCACACTCGCGCTTGTACCGCGGAGGACTCGCTTCCGACTCGTTGCGCAGTGTGCTGTAGCCGTACACGCGTCTTGTTATTTTTAATGCGATTCCAAACACACTAGGTACATTTATACACGAATTACTCTTTCACGTTGTTGAGTTACGAAACATGTAAAAATTCAACTTTATCTTACCGTAATGTGTTACTAAACAGTTGTATGAATATTGCGCAGAACTGATTTCGAATCAGGGATGCGTTTAATTTTTCGTATTGAAAAATAATGATTACTTATTTTGTTTAGTTAAAGGAAAGTATCTTTAGTAATTCTGCACATCTAAGAGTTATCCAGTAGTCTAGTAGTCATTGTTATATAAAATCCACCGACCCGCTCGCATGGTCAACTGTGGCGTTTAAGCCTCATTCAGTGAGGAGCCCGGCGGCGTGGAGGTCATGGGTTGTACTATTTAACAGCTGTCAAGAAGTCAGCACATCTTAGAAAGTCCTATAGTAAATTCAGAAATAATATTTGCGTACAACTGTCATCAGTGAAATAAATACATTATATAAATTGTCTTTCATCAAGTAAACATTTTTGACAACTTTTTTGTATTCACTACATGAACATAATCGTATAATTTTTTTAACTTTCGTCTCTATGACGATGTCGTAGTTTATATATACAGAAATCAGATATGCAATGCAAAATGCGAACTTCCTACCGGTGATGCAGTGTTATTGTTAGTGCTAAATGGCCATCTTTTGTTCCTCGTCACCGGAACGCCGCCCCGTTGAATCCTTAATACGTTACTCTGCTCACCGTCTAATGCACATATGTATGAGTGTAAAGGGATGGAATCAAGCGAAGAGAAATGCGGGTGTCTTACAGAAAAGAGTGAATTGGCTTTTATTAAGTTAGTATTTTTGCTGTCGTGCACACGAAAGCGGTCGTTCGGCCCGATATCTCCCATCTTGTGAAATCCTTAGCTTCGCAAGCAGTAAGTGACCTTAGATTTTAACTGAAACGATACTTGACTTAACTGTTTTAGTGTTTTTCCAAAAATAATGAGTACCCGTTACAATTAGGCTTTTAGCTAATCCCTTGTTAGGAAGGACGAATGACTCTGGGTCCTGACCACGCGCCGCCACTCGAAGTCGTTCCTCCACTCCAGTGGTTCTTTTCTGGCTGAGACCTTCAGATTTGCACCACGGGCAAGGAAAGTGACTAAAGAATCCATGGAAGCTTTTAAACTTTTTTTTTCTTTCTTACGGCAAATCTTTGGAAGAGAATGACATATTCCGATTATTCTTTTTTCACTTTTCAATATTTTATATTTGTAAATCTGTGCTTTATGCAGAAACGGGATGTTTATTTGAGCCGTTCAATGGCGTCAGAAATAGCACAAAGTTTGCGTACGTTACTTTCGTTTTAAAGTACCATCAATGTACTGAATCGTAAGCTCCATACGCTTCTTAGAAAACAGGAAAGGTATGTGACTCATATCCCCGCGTTTGTCAAACGCGATACTCTGTTGACTGTCTCTTATAGTTTAACAATAATAAAACTGTAATGTAGCAGTTTAATTTTAGCTGTTTCTCTGTCTACCTGTATGTATATCTATTCGTCTGTTAGAGTGAGTATAATGCGAAAATCACAGTAAAGATTTAAATGATACTTGGCTTATCTTATGTTTTTTATTTCAGGAAGTGGATCTAGTCCCGCTGAATAGGAAATGTAATTAACCATGGAAGTTCTGTAGTAACTACACTGCGCCCTATAAAAACCAATAGATAAATACGATCCTCGTTTATGAAAGAAAAAACATATTCCCGAATAAAAAGGGCATAACATGAAATTTATTTGACGTCTTGTAAAATTTATAAAATATTAGCTAAGCCAGCGACCTTGCCCGCGTGGAATTAAAAAAAAGTGATTTGGTAGCAATAACAGTAGCCTAAGTTACACCTTATTACAACAGCTACCTGCCAGTGAAAGTCCCGTCAAAATGAGTCCAGCCGTTTCAGAGGTTAGCCGGAAAAAAACAGACAGACAGACAAAAATTGTAAAAAAATGTTATTTTGGTATATGTATCGTATATACATTCATATGCATGTAGTAAAAAGCGGTTATTTTAATATTACAAACAGACACTCCAATTTTATTTATTAGTATAGATATAGATAACAATTGTCTTGGGTGCTGGCAGGGTTCGAGGATATATATCAAGGGATATACATATATCATGATATATATCCGATATATATCTGATATATATCAAATGATTTTTCATGATATGTATCAAATTTTATATTATTGAGTAATTTTTGGCGTTTGTTACTGTATTTCTACTTCTCAAATGTAGATGGCGTTGGAGTAGAGTTAAAACATACTCCCTAATAATAAATTCTAATCCATAAACGGTAACACTTCTGCCGGTATTAATGCCGCCTGTCGTGTCAGAATTTTTTTGTTTTTTTTTTGTTTTATATATGTTTTTAGTTGATTTTGCCTGATTTTGGTTTCATTTGTCTGATTTTAAGTACCTAAATAAATAACACATTAAAAACATTTTAGTTTTCTTTTTACATAATTTATTATGTTTATGTAACACATCTGTAAATAGTATACATAAAAAATACAATAAAATAATAATATGGCTTTCATACAAAATGGATATATATCAAACTTTTGATATATATCGGATATATATCATAAATATCCGATATTTTGATATTTATAATAAATATCGGATATTTTCGAGCCCTGGGTGCTGGTGCTGATTATAATTGTAGGTTATCAGAAACTAAGCGAGGGCGGATTATTGTTCTTTAATAATTACATATCTAATTACCAAAATACTTTGTCTTGAATTAAAAACTTTAAATTTTCGAGCGTTGTGTTGTGTAGGTTACTGTATAATGTTTGCGTGACAGGATTATCATTAATTTTATCAATATGTGTGTTGTTAACGATAAATTATTTATTGAATATTTATTGAGCGCAGAAAAAATGAACTGAATTAATATTTAAATATTCGTAATATTCTCTGATACTTTTACTAAACCAGGTTGAAAATCAAATATTAGGTAAAACAGAAATCATTACAAGATAAACATACACTTACTCCTTTACTTTCTTATTAGGAAATAAAGTTAATGAAATTTTGCTTCGATCCTGTTTACGTATTTTATTAAACTATATATTTCGTAACCATTTTACGTAGTATGCCGCAAATTGAGGGATTTTCAATGTTTATTCGGCTATTGTTACGCTCGCACAATAACCTCTCATATTGCTGAATGGAGGGTTGTATTGTTGGTATTTACTCAAAGAGATTTTCTGTTTTGTTTCAGGTATAATGACGGGAGCGCAATGAACAATACTATGGAGTTAAGCCACTTGGCTGGTATTTGGTTAAGTGATGAGCCATTTTGATATTCGATTTCAAGGGTATCGAAGCCATCTGTAAAGATTCGTGGTCGAGTTCAAATAATTTTGTAATAATATGTCTGTTATATGTTATGTCTGTTATGCGACTTGCTGTTAATGTCATAAAGTATCATACTGTCTAGTTTTTATTGAATAGAAAAATTGAGTCCAGCTACAGCATAACACATTTGTTCAAAATATTTTGAATGTGTTCACTCACAGAACATTTAATGTAGTCTGTGAAGTAAGTATTATTTTCTATATTCTATATTAATAATCTAGAGAAATTGGAATATTTGTGCGGTGACTTGATTTATATTTTTAGATTAAAAATAATTAATTAGATGTTATTAGTGAAAATGAAGCTCGGGACCAGCATTTTTGCAGGGTTCTCTCACTCTGCACCCAAAACACGTGTGAATGAAACATTTCACGGTTAGTTTTAGAAGAACAGTGGTACCCAGCTAGATGGGCAAAATACCCTACTATCATGAAAATACCGTCAGGTTTAAGTTGGGCGGTACATAGTCCAGCGACCTCTAACAGGAGGGACCGTTCGCTATAGATTCGTTCTTCTTCAGCAGAATGCACCACGACCAGGGAAGGTTCGCTTGGGGTCAAGGATGGATGAAACCTTTCACACGCAATTACCACTGATAGTACAATTTTATGCCCTGTATAAGTAGTATTTCATATGGTATGTAATAAATATCATTGTCTATTTTAACTTATCATGCCATACTGTACGAGAACTCTAGAGTCGCAATCTAATATTACTAACTTGTTTCTGTCAATTTCATACGCTAAACTAATGGACCTCATCAAGTGACATAATAGTGAGCAATTCTACGCTTGAGATGTGTTGGACGAGTGCCGGAGAATATAATTACAGATGTGTAGGTGTGTGAGGTAAATTGAAATGGCCGGTCCACTATTGAGTTAAATCGTCCTGTCATTTTCATCTCTCGCTGTATTTAAACAGAATTTCCATGAAATAACCATGAATACATTAACCTAAACCAGCTTGCATACAATCGAAATTATAACACGAAGTGTATCATTTTCCTAACGTGAATTCTAATGAGGAATGTAAATTGAAAGAGGCCTAGAGATTTACCCCATCTCCCGTGTATAATAAAAACACCAGACGGTTTAATTGAATCGGGACCGCTCTATCCTCTACATTTGTTTTGCATTTCATCTTCTATTTACCAAAGGGTGGTAGAATAATCTCGTCGAGGAACGTGATTATATATACCTAAAACTCTGTTAAATTATGCAAGCGTACAATTATTCATACCCCAAGGATAATTAAATTTCAGAAACATTTTTCAAATTTATGGGCATATTGATTGGAGCTATTAATGGCCCATTGCAGGGTCCACACTTGACTAACGTAGTAGGTTATGGTCTTAACCCTTCTCAGGTTCAATTTTGGAACGGTTTAATTAAACTAGGAGCCGTGATAAATACGTTTAGTATTTCACTTAGTATATTGGTATCTATTTGAAGGACGTGTTACACGAAAATTCTTCTATTTATATTTACTGTTCGCCTCTAAGCACAACATTTGTATTGATGAGTTCGCGTTTCCCAATACTCCTTCACCGGAATCGTAAACATTCGAAGGGGACACGTATCGTAACCGTGAATGCATTGAGATAAAGGATACATACAGAATTTTTCCAGTAGCCTTTGAAATAAATAACCTTTCCTCGTTGAATTTTTGTAGATACTTTTTTCGTATCACAGTAAAATCTTTGAAATAGTTTGACCTGTACGGGAGGAGCGATTGAACTGTATGGCATTCCTCAGCAGTCGTCCAATAAGGAAAATCTTGCTCCCTTAAGCTCGCTTTAGGTCAGGTTCAAATTGTTAGCCTCTATACTTATTTAGCTTTTCTTCCCCGCACCCGAGGCATTTGAGAATATTAGATTCGATTGCATGAATACATTTGGAAATTGCAATAATTGCCCTAATTGTATGCTACGATGGAAATGAATATTTTTGCTACTCATTGGGTTACTTAAATCCTAAAATGGGTCTAATTGAATTCAAAATACCCGACATGTTTTTGCAAGAAATATAAGGGAACGACGAAGAGCTCCAGAAAGGCGACGGCACCAATATAATGACAGATCTCAGCATTTTTTAAATATTTTTTCTGACCTGTTTCACTTGTGAAAGTACTTTTAATTTCAAATGCAATTTAGTACTATTTTCTTGACAAGTGCAAAAAATATTTATGACGTGAGTGATGAAACTTTTGACACTTGAAATGGCTACTAACCCGTCCATTGATCCGCACTGGAACAGCGTGCTGGGGTACGCTCTAAGCGTCAATTACTCGTGCTCTATAGTGAGTTGCTAATTAGTTGAAGCTAACATCGTCTAACGACCCCATAGCCCAGTTGGTAGTAACCCTGCTTACCTAGCGAGGGGTCCCGGGTTCGATTTCCGGCCGGGGCACACGTTTATGTGACAGATAAATGTTTGTTCTCGGGCCATGGGTGTTTGTATTGTCATATTTGTATATGTTCATACCACCCGCAACACAGGGAATCCGAGTGGGGTTTCCAGGGATTCCACACAGTGGGGGGTGTGAACGTGTAAACGTTTATTTATTTATTTATCGTCACTGGTCTCCGCACCTGCAGCAGGTGTCGTGTGACGGTCTTGCCCCGGGCAAAACGAAAGTTCTACCTCCGTTTAAATCAATGTAATTAATAAACAAAACTACAAATCTGGTCAATATACACTCAATACGACGGATGGATTAGAATTTTTACAAGTAGCAATATTTTAAATTAGCAACCGCCTTCGCGTCACCCCTGAAAACCTCCGCCTGAAATTTATAAATAGTGCCCGCACCCGTAACAATTAGAATTTATTTGTTTACCAGGGATTGAATAAATATTATGTTTTTTCAGTTTTTTACTTTAATTTCAGTGTTAAAGTTTGGTTTTCAGAATCCTCAGAACAGAATGTCCTTATTAATGTGTAGTTCCTAATCCTCTATAGAATCTGTATTTCCCAAAATTAAAAAATATCCAAGATAATGACTCAATACAAGTTATAAATATGCCTAATATAATTTGAATCTCTTTTGTGGTTTCCGCGCTATCCGCGCACAGACAGACAGATAGACACATTACAATAAGAATATACTTTGGTCTCTATATCGATAACAAAGCCTATTATATATTATATAGTCTTAGTTGATCTTACAATGGTCTTTAACTCGTACATATAAATAAAATAGCAAGTTTCATATTCACGCTTTGTGATATATTTATATAATATGTAACTAAAGAGCTATGCTCTCAATTAAATCTTTTTAATGCTGTTTTTCATGGACGGTTTATGTGGATGCAAGAATACGCTATCGCCACATATACCCAAGCGCAGAAATGGCACAACATTCTCAGGTATTTTGCAAGCCATCCCACGCTGTAATTAAATTCCGCATAAGCGAGAACTTAGTCGAGAGGCAGCAGCTCTGAAAATTAATATAAATTTCTCGTCAAGTTCTACTTGTCGCGTCGACTTGTCACACTGTAACTGAGTTAGCTGTACGCGTCAGTCTATTACCAGTGTCGGCTGGATATCGGTTTTACTTGTAAGAAATCGGAATAGCAAACGACATTCTGCAACCTGGTCGAAGTGACCAATGTAACTACAATAGAAAGAAAATCGATTTCAGAAAATCGATTAGTTACTGGACACACACAGAGGAATTGTACAAAGATTGATAATAATAATTCTATGCAAAATAAAATTCAAATTCAAATGCAAATACTCCTCCCCTTTTATATTTCATCGACTTTCGGCATTAATTGATGTTGTTGGTAATTTAATTTCCTTAACTTTAAAGATAACAAAGTCTTCCTTCATTTGGAAAGTGCCATGTGTTTGTTACGACGCAATTAGGCTAGACTCAAAATGGATGGGATCATTATTAGGTAATAATTTGTGTTTAATGGAGAACGGTAGGGCGTTCTCTTTGAAGTTGTTTTGGTTTGATATGCAATCTTTGTAATTTAGTCTAGAATGCTGAATGCTGCCGCGTATGTGTAAATTTCTGGAGAATTGTGCTTGTTACTACAATTGTATATATTTTCACCGTCGTTATAATCGTAATTTTAATTGAATACAGCGCACAATCTAAAATTGAGCATTGGTGTTATGGAATATTAAGTTTAAAAATAAATAAAAAAATAAGTAAACTAAAACACCGGAAAATAAATAATTGAATTGAATTTCTCGCACTTTGATTTTAAAATCAAGAACTCTCTGAGCGTCGACGTCTTCAGTCTTGAGGGTCGCGATCGTTGAACTTATTCGCAGACTCATGCCATTTGATTGAATTCGATGCCCCTTAAAGCTAATAGAGGAATATTAATAAAACAAGGGAAATGTTACATATAAAGCGGCTACGTCAAATCGAATTTATAAAAAAATTTTACCGGTTTAGTACCCGTCTTCGCTTCGCTCCCTTAAACAAGATCCTTACATTGACATATAATAATCGCACCCAAAGCATTTGTTACTAGTATTAATTAGGCGTTTAGTAAATTTTTCATGTTTAAGTATTGGTTATATATAGTATTTGTCATGTATGTTTTCTTTGTGAATCTCTATTTATTGGTAAAATATGCATGAAAATCCGTGTGTTAGCTTTCGAAATTATCGTTTACCTACACACGGGGACTTGGTTTTATACTATGTAATGTCGTTGCATTATAATTTTATAATGACTAGTCTTGTAAGTGATTTAAAATAAAATGTTCTCTTGCTACCACAGCGGCCTCTATAAATTATTTTTCTGGCAACAACTTCGGACGTATCCGAGTAGTATCGACAAATCAGCACCTATATGGAGTGTGGCGGAGTCCCCGTTGTTCCCGAGGCCATTTGGCGTGGAAAAACAATATATATGAAAATTCTATTGCAATCGCAACAGACACTTTGCAAATAAATTCACGATATGCAGCAACACTGCAATACTCCGGTATTATCTTATCAAGTGGAGCAGTAAGTCGTGTATGTTTGTTAGATGTTCCGAAATATGATGATTATTCGGCTCGTAGTTTTATAAAAGCTAATTTAAGAGGGTCGACCCGTTCATTACCTGTAGCATCGTTACAATAAGGTATTAAAAACAGAATGGTAACCGAGGCCCAAGTTGAAAAATATTTTGTTTTTGTTATAATTGCAAGGAAATGATAAAATAAATTTTCAGTGTGATTAATTATTACTTACGTGAAAGAAAAATCCTTTCTATTAGGGGTTGCAGTTAGATGTTTATACGATATTATATTGTAATGATGTAAGATGAATTGCGTTATGAATAGTCTGCTCATTTCTATGGTAACATCCAAGCCTTACGAATAGTTCAAACGTTAGGGTCATATTTTGTATAAGTTTTCTTATGAATCTTATGATTTTGAGATGAACCAATGAATTTTATAGTATTTTAACAATTTTTGCTTGCTTATGTGAGGGCTGAAGGATATTTTTATAAAACTCCGTAACCATATGGGCTATATGATATAGTGGTAAGAAAATTATATTGAACTTTCGAACAGTAGTTGTCATGGAAATAACGTTCAGTTCTTATTGATGTTTTTCACATTGAAATTTTCATTGTATTGGTTATTACACAGCATGCACGTCAATATGTATTCATTAAAAAGCGGATACCTACCAGACATTACCGATATCTGCCAGTCCACCGTCTGACTTAAATATGTGACTTCGCAAAATGCATCAGCACAGCGCAGATCCGGGACGAAGTCACTAAATTTAAACTTAAGCTCCGCGTTATTGGAAACGAGAGTCCGTCCAACATGCAGAAATCACTCTTTGCCCACTCAATGGAGTAGATTTATTTCAAAATGCTGAAGTTCATTCAACCGCAACGCACGACATGCATAGATATCGTCGATACGGGAGCGTTTCAATAAAAGACACAGTTGGTACGCTTCGCAGCACCTCGGAGCCCGTGACGTCACCCCCGGGTTTCTGTGTGACGGTCATTTTATTTTTCTTTTGCATCTCGTTCTTGCTGTTGATACATTAAATGTTTTTGTTTTACACCTCGTGGAACGAGTCTTGGAGGTGACGTCACGTGAGGCACCCACGGGTGGACGACGGACAGTAATACCCATACACGGGAGGACGGCGCTGAGGAAGGCCAGCTCTGAGTCTGCTAGTTTTTGCGATGACCCGCCCACAATTTAACTTTTATAGAATTCATCAGTTATTGAATTAGGTAACTTGTTTACAGCTTAAATGTAGTAATAAGTAGAAATCTTTCTATACTTTCTGGATTTCTTGTATGACAGTAGCCGACAGACGACGGATCGTCTGATGGTAAATGGTCACCACCGCCTGTAGATGTCAGTAGCAGAGATGGCATTACCGACGCGTTATCGGCTAAGTTAGAAGCGGTGGACTCACTAACACAAACTAAAACCGAAGCAAGTAAAGATTCGACATTTGACAGTTGATTCTCGAAGGAGTGTGGTTGCTAGTAAGGCGAGTAAAGAACTCTATCACCGTGCATAAGTGCCGTCGGTGTTCAATTGTTGGTTTTTAGATGCGGGTTTTGGTGATTACATTGTGATATCACATTGGTTGGATTTCTTCAGTATGATTTTCACGACGCCATGATCTATCGCCGATGAAGAATATTCTATGACTGTATGGTATAAGAGCGATTCTTCGCGGATCGATTTATATTACATTTAAGTTAACTGGGACACGTGTAATGAGTCTTAAATAAGACTTGTTTGTTTGAGTTAAAAAAAAAATACAATAATTTACTTTAAAATCAGAGAAAATATGGACTGAAAAAAAATGCTAAACACAAACAACGGTAAATTAATTATACCTGCAAAATTATCAATAGGGTGGTGAGTTGACATTAATTAAATTATATGTTATTCCTTTTACCCCAGCTTTAAGTAATTACTATGTAATTGTTTAAGTTGAGTGACCTAATAAAACTGCGTCTTCATGCCCGCGTCAAAACCACTTATCGTCTCTAGTCGTCGTGCAAAGAGAGTTCTTTGACGTGCGCGATATCTGGTTGGAGATTCGCATTTAGACCGTCAATGAACTCCCTAAGTTGTAATCTGCTAGACATGTTACAGCTTAATCGTCAAGAAAACTGTTATTTAAATTTTAATATTGTAGGTGCATAACAGAGATATTGAGCATGATAAATACCAGATTGTTGTGGCATATAAATGTTATATGGTTAAAGCAGATAAAGTTTTAAATTGGATAGATCTATCTTTGCGACAGAGTGAATTTATAGTGAATGAGCTGTTTTCTAGAGAACTTTTTAAAACCAAAAAATAAAGTAAAATTAATGCAAGGAATGATCATGAGTATGATGCGGTCATTATTATACAATGAACATGGTCAACAAGAACAATGAAGACGGTCGGCACCACTATATCTTAGGGGGATCAAACTGTACACGTAAGTGTACGTGCTACTTACAAGTAAAATTAATGACATTGTTGTGGGCTTAGTGACTCGACAAGAGACGGGAGGACTCGTGTGAATGGATCTTCAATGGGTATAAACTAGGCTGGATAATCTGACTAAACAATGAGCAATCCGTTAACTATTTAGTAACATGTTGCCTTATGTATACAATTTTTGCGTTAAAATTTAATCCTAAACAGGCTCCATAAATACCTTATAGTGGCTACGAGAACCCCAATTGTATCCAATTAAAAGTGGCCAAGTGTATTTGAGTTCTCAATATAAATATACATTCTATAATATTAGCGTAGTGGATATTTGTTCCTAAAATAGCCATAAAAAGTGAACGTAAATATATTCAGTCGTTACGAGCGAAGTGTTGATAATGATCGATTTTTGAGATTAAAATTCGTATCGCGAACGCAGCGACAAAGGTCTGAATGGGGAGCGCGAGGGGTTTAATCGTCTGCGTATGCGAAAGAAAGTGTCCCATGTTGATTTAAATATCGGTAGGTTGAACATTTAAAGGATCCAAACTACGTTTTTTGCATCAGTTATAAAATTGTTAAATATTCGCGTTCCATAAGTATACGATATTAATCGATTTTATTACTTGGCTTCACAATACACGGTCATCGATAGAATGAGACGTTCATTGAGAGGAGTAAAAATAGTTCAACGTATAATAAGTTATACGTTTATAGTTTGTATATATGACACCGGATGTTGGTTGCTATGAAATTAATAGTGACGTGTCACCATTTGACTAGTCATCGCGAAAGTTGGCGCATATAAGATCTTTTTTATGGCTAAAGTTTTTATGCCGTCAACAACTTCTACTCCCTTTAATCTATCAACACGAAAATCGATACACATAGGTATTTGAACATTAAGAATGATTTAATCTTTATTTACTTTTGTTTTAACTCGCCACTGTATGGCTAATTGTTGAACATAGATATTAGAGAATGGATAATATTTTCTGTTCACTGGTTGTAGACGAACAATTTTGTTTTGTTTATATTGTTGACACACTACTTACTTAATGGACGCCTCATATATCACTTAATACTAAGTACTGGAAATTATTGACAATGCCTTGCAAGAAAGAGATCAAACACTAAAATAAACCTGGGTGGCGACATGGGTGGCAACCGTCAGCCAGATACTAGACATTTTTCGTCAACAAAGGAATTATATTATAATATACGTGTAAATATCTCACCAGGTTTGCTAATAGAATTTAAAATTTTTAGTACTTCATTAAGTAGCACACTGATATCTCTACAAGACAAGTACACAGGATAACTGTACTGTACTAATTGAGTTTTAAAGCAGCTAATAGACTTTCGTACGACCTGTTAAAAGAGACGTTTAGACAAATCCATCTAGTAGGGGCTTCTGAGATGAGATTAGTTCAACTTTTAACAATGTTTCGGAAACAACTTTCAGGGAAATTATATACACCATCCGACATGTATTTATTTCGTTTATTGTTATGTGATATGATAACGATGATGCGATGACGGTATATACAGCGTACATTTTATTATGCTACTGTATGTAAGTATGTTTTTTGTTTTGTTGCTGCCCGTACGCATGATATATATATATATATATATATATTTGTGATAATCCAATCTATATATATTTCACACATATACACGCACACACAAATGTATGTATGAATGTATGTATATTATCAATGGATGAACCATGTGTTTCTTCTTCATTTTCATCATCTAATGTATGTACATTCATCGTCCGTGATGGAGTGGCGTCACAGTCTAGATCTCAACGTAAAGGAAATTTTCTTGCAAAACTGATATCATCTCGTTTGTTGGTTATGGAATATACCTAAAAACAAAATATCAGAAATTGGCTTCGAATCTTACCCTTTGCTGTGCGCTGATCTGCATCGACGACGCCTCTCATGATAGGTATTTAATTTCGGAGCACGAAACATTTTAATTGAACTTCTGTATTCAAAGCTAAAGTAACATGCATGCAGGTGTCACTGTTAGTATAAAATTAAATGAGCCCTTGATAAAGAACGCCTCTGTTAGTAACGCTGTATGAATACTCCTTGTTTATTGGTCGATACCAATAACTTTGTTCGTTTGTGATTTTATTGGTCCAGTTAAATACTAGTGATTTAATCTTATGCGATGAAAAATTAATTCCTTTTACATTTATTTTTAATCTTACTTCATAATCTTTTTATAATATTATTCTGAAAAATTACTTTGTTAATGTTATTTAAGTTATAATTCAACTAGAGTAAGGGGTATCATTACAACAAAATGTTAAATCACAAATTATAGTTTAGTGCGTGTATGATTCTTAAGCACTGTGGTCATTGGATTTATTAAGTATCAGACAGACATAATATACAGGGTTTTACTCGGCAAATGTGACTAATGGACATTTATACGTCTGAAGAGAGATGGAACGCCTTGTTAGTGAGCTTCGCTGGCCACAAAATTCAATTTATCTAATTACAAAATGGCTAACAAAAACTTCGCGGAGTGAAATTCACGGCAGAATGAACAGAGTTATTGGTGCTGTCCTAGCCTAACGGCACAAGGCTTCTACCACCCGCTATAATTATGTTGCCGCCAATATGTGTAATGTGTTTAACTGAACATTATGAAGAACAATATTATATTGGAAGCGAAGGAGACGTAGATAAAGTATTTTTGCAGCCGGATATTATTCCGTTGCGGAGACTTTATCTGGAAGGGGACGTTGGAGCTTCACGGATAAGTCACCTCACCGCGAATAGGGCGACGTTATTGCTTTTTGCGGATATTGAGAATATTTATTTACGTTTGCGATTCGCCCCCCGGCTCGGCTGGCTTATCTTAGCTCGGCTTCGGGTTATCGTGGTCATTGTTTAAATTTGTACGCGCGATAAGCTTGCAAATTGGGACCGCAAACAGCTTCAACTACGTAGATTAATGATCGTCTGAATCTTATAGTGTTTTGCGTTCAACGAATAGAAACGCATTTTATTTTAAGTCACAATTGAAACGTATAACAAACACCACGTCACCACGTTATCATCAGTTCACAGCTTCCTCCTGTGTCTATTAATATGCAAAATCTGGAGGTTGTCTTTTTGTTGCTTTTCTATAAATTGATTCATAAATGAATATAATAAGTTTATTCTCAATTGTACGTAATCGTGACGCAATTGAGTATTTCAGGTACCGTGCGGGTTGGGTTCATGAAATTCCGTTTTATGTAACTGTTCGCTAAGCGGCGAGAATATAAACGTTACGAAAGAAATATGCGAGGAACATATAAATGTAGAAATTGCTCGGTGCCGCAATTTTGCACCTTTTATAACAATTTCACGAGCTCCGAGCGATATACGCCTCCTGCAAATTCAATTTGCGATAAGCAAAACCAACGAAATAAGCAACGGTCGACGTGATCATCGGGAGTATTCATATTTTGAAGGGTTCCTTAGCAAGTTCCTTAGCGAGAGACATTTATAAGTATGATAAGTAACGGACTGTCGTGCTGATCTCAGTTGGTCACTGCAGCTCATCAACGCGCAGTAGTATCTATGAATGCAATCTACGATTAAATTATTATTTAAAAAAAAATAAAAAAAAAGGGTGGTAGTCTTGGATGGTATCAATCAATCAATCGGTCGTTCTGTGTATGTAGCGGCCAATGCGTGGGGATTTCGGGAGTCCGGGAAATCACGAAGGAATTCCCCGGGCAGATACTCGAGAGGGTCAATAGCTTCCTGTCTTTAAATACCCCACTATTTAACGGGGGCTCGTTTATTCCTATCGTGTGGTCATAAGCAGTTTCTTTTTATTTGCATATATTAATATAATCAAGAAAGGTTTCATATCAGTAGATACCAGCGCCATGCTACCACAGATATGATAAGCAGAATTACGTCCGTGGTCATTGCAAAATCTAGACTATAGTACCTAACAATAACATTGATTTCATATTGTTTACATTACGATTTCCGGATATATTATAGATTAAACGTGACAAATACAATATGTAATAATTGTTTAAATTATTTTTTGGCCGGCATTCGATTTTAGCTCCCCTAACTTACTTTTGTCGTTGTTTAGGCAGTGAAACTAAAACTAGGGGAGAGGTGGCTTGAAAGGGACACGTATAGAAATGGACAATTGAAATTATTGGCAAAATAAAAATAATTTCTTCCCAACACTATTGTTGTCGTATGGCAACCCTGATTCACATTCGTTCGCTTCTAACATCACACTCCTGTCTCTTCAACAATGATGAAGCCGTGCGAATGTTTTTTTGGCATTGAAAAATTTTTTTTTTTTCATAATTGCGAAATGCTTTCTTAAGTGCTCAGATTAATTATTTGGTTCTTAACCACTATTTATAATAGGTTGGAGTCTTACATATACGATAACAAAAGGTCAGTAAACTTCATTTTAAAATTGTATATTTTGTGGTTATGTCTTCTATATCAAAATCATATTTATGAAAGGGGCACAACAAATGGTTATGAATGGACACCCCTTTCACATGTAAAAAAATAAAAAAAATATTTAATTAACATAAGAGTTGCATTTGTTGTTAATTATAAGGAGATTGTTCATTGTGTTTTTAAGAAAAGTTTTTTTTTCAAGTTATGTCTAAGAAAACATTATAATGAAGTTGATTTCTGTTTAACTTACATATAATACAAACAAAATATTGCACTTTCTTTTAAATTTGATTTTTAATCATATATATCTACTTATAAAATTATTGTATACGTATTTTATATTTTTAGAACATGGGTGATTTTTCCTTAACATTATGTAATGTCCTTTTCATAAATTATGGTGTCCCTTTCAATACAGCAAATTTATGCAAGGGACTAAACACACATTTTTTTAATATATGAAAATAAACAACTATGAATTAAGGTAAATGACAAGTGTTGCATTTTATTTTAATAGTATGTTAATGGAGGCTTCCCATTTGACGCTAACCTATTCCAAATATTATCTCTATCATTTACTAGAACTTTAACAACAAAAATGTCCCGTTCAAGCCACCTCTGTTATACTTGGTATAAATATACGAACAACTTGTTACAAACAAAGTAGAGAAAGTCGGGAGTTAATAAGTTTAATTAGAGGTGATTTGCTTCCCTAATTGTACCCACATAATTTAATAATAATAATGACAAATGTGTATTTATCGTAAGTTCTGTCTTCGTATATTATTTTTGAATCCTGTAAGTATAAGATGTAAAGAAAGGCACATGTTTCATGTAATCTTTAAGCCCGTAATCCGTTAAACTGTTTACGGTGCGCGGGCACGCAGAGCTCTTATCCGTAACCTCGTTGAGAAACCTTGCACTTAGCATTGACACGATCGCTTTATATAACCACACTTCATTTGTGTTCCATTAATACCTGTTCTATTTTTGGTGAGCTTGTACGCTTCTCTTAATCCTCCGGACGTTGTGTAATGTTTTTATTTTCACCAAAGTAGTAAATACTTTTGGTAGTTGTATTGCAATATACCGAACACTGCTTACAAATAGCGATAATTCGGTAACACGTGTTTTGAACTATATAACTATTGGATGAAACGTTTAATGGAAATTTATTTTTCGATAGAAAGCTACATCTGAACTCTCAATTAAAAAAAATTCTATATACCGTTGTTTGATCGGATGTATGGCGCGTATTTTTATGCGAACGTTTTTGGTTCTATATCTTATAACATAAGAAACCGAGTCCCTGATTTAATTAGTATATACCTATAATTAGCTGTTATCAACCAAAACACACACAGTCAATTACTTACAAACGATATGTATGTTTCAAAATGTATAGTGTGTTATTAAAACATGAGATAACACTCATGAAACAGGTACCGATTGTCTATTAGTTTTAAATTCGGGAGATCTTAGGGCTGGTCCGGCCACATGGAGGACTATGGGTATGAACGGTTAGTGCAATCGAAGCCGTCAACCGCGGGAACCTACTCAACAGCGGGGGTTCGCTACCAGGGGGCTGTTTTCCCCTTCGAGTTACGAGCCCGGGTAAGGAGGGTTTCCTCGAGACCCGAACTCCCTAAGCATGGGCTGCACGCGGTTTCAGTGGCCGCACGCCCCGTGAGAAGTCTCCGATTAGATTAGATTACTTTTAAAATGACTGTGCTTGGTGCTACAAAATATTTTTAATTAACATTTGTAACACAAAATAACAAACCGATACGGCAGTAAGGTTTCAATGTCACAGGTAATAATTATCTGCAGGATGTCATTTTAATCAGCCATTGAAATTTGATTTATTTTTAATCAGTGATTGATGTTTGATATTTTTTTCGCGGAGCTATTTGTGAGTGGGGCATGAGACAAAGTGACAGCTGAGATTAAATACTTTTCAGTCTCTAGGAATTATCTCTGAATAGATGAAACCCTATATTGGGAGCCAGTGAAGAAAATTTACACCTGTTGTTCGCGGATTCCATGCTTTTTATCATCTTCTATCTACGTTTTGTAGTATAAGAATTGTCATGATGACTTCCATAAGTCCTTGTTAATATATAAGCATTGCAGCAATAATCGGTACAGTCGATAATTGTGAGGAACTCATACTACTATATACATATATGACAATAATAGCAGTTTAAACTGCATGACATTAATGCGGCTAACGAGTATTTTAAAGTAATAGGTCACTTATACACATGTTATCCATGTAATGAGAAACCAAGGTTTCAAATAGAAATGTGAACATATGGTAGCGGGAATTAATATTAAGGTAGGATTGCTGTCAAGCATCAACTTAATTTATATAATAAAATAACTGTGGTATTTTGGGAGCGACAACACACTAATTGATTATACCAAGATTGAGTTGCGATCCAGTTTGGAACGCCTGAACGCACCCGACAAGGCTTCAGGATTTAAAATGCATCTATCCAGTGTGAAGTTGTACAGTTCACCTGCTTTATTCGTTTATCTGATACAATTCATAACATATTACTTCTGAGATTCCATTCGCCGTTTTAAAATATAGCTGTTATCGGTACATTCGGTGCTGAGGTACCGAAATATTTTGTTACATTTGTTGAACTTCCATAATTGATCATCCGTAAATAAGCCAGTGACGGCAAGTTAACAATAAATTCATTTCTACTTTACTGGCTCGATCATTACGTTACATGTTATAGTCGAAGTAGCTATTGGCATACGTATAGTATATTATAATTATATGTTACCGTTATAATGAGGAATACATTAATAACAGGTAACATAAACGATATGATAAAGATCGAAATGTCACTGAAAGTAGTAGAGTTAAGGACTTTACTTTGTTACGCTACACACGAATGTAACCTACTAGACACAATCCGTCCGTAGTGGGGATGATTGGGGCTGGTTGTGACAGAATTATTTTTTTTACAGCAGCAATGTTAGCTAAACAGACAATGCTACAAAGAGGCAGATGATCACGTCATCGTGAGCCAATACAAAGCGCGAGCTACTAGGGCGTTAAAATTCTTGTGATGGATATCTGAGTATGAGTAAATGTGGACGACAAAAACGTATGTTAACCTGTATTTTCGTTTTTATTAATAATGGTTTGGAAATTAATTTCTATAAATACAGAGATGAATGTATTACATTCGTTATTATTATATGAATGTACTTTCCTTGTCTTTACAAAAATATTTTATGCATACGGCTCAAACGGTATTTCGGAGTATTATAGTTAACATTCAATTACCAACATATTAATTAGTTTAGTATAGATAGACATGCTATTAGTACAACATTAGTATCTTTGCTTTATTCTGACATGTGAATGTGTGGTTAAAGTAATTATTCAAGCGAGACGGAAAAATTTTGTGTAGTGTGCGCGTCACAAATGTCAGAAAGTGTTAATCTCTAACCCCGGTCACTCACATGCGCGCAAAGGTTTGAAATTTGTACGAATATTCGCACGTATGTGAGGGGCTGATAAGCAAATGGGTTCGCATATGAGTGTGCAAATCTATTTGCGCACCCCCCTACACTTCATCCATTTCCAATATAAAAAGTAGCTGGAACTACTACTATAGTACGTATTAGTAGTTAAGTTTATAGTAATTATAGTAGACGCAGCAAACTACGAAAAATGAAGACATCTATCACCTATGCAATCGTGTGCGCAACTGGTCGCACGAATGTGTGGGAGACTAGGCGAATGTTCGAAGTTCGCGCGCTTTGATGTGCGACAACAACCGACACAGCTTGGAAAACCACGAATGCATCAAAAACTTCGCATAATCATTTGCGAAGGTCGTCCTACACTTATAGGTTCGCGTATTCGCGCGAATGTGAGTGACCGGCATAATAATAGCAGCACCGAACATCGCGTAACTTTACATATGTTGATATATAATGTAGGTCTTTTATCTTATCTGATCATGCATATCTTTACACATGATATGTATGTTGAAGAAGACATTTAGGACTTTTATATTAGGATATGTTGTAATTATAATTTTTATAAAGATAATTTCTATGGGTTCTGCAAACCGAAATAGCATTGCGATTCAATTACCGCCTGAGGCAAACATTATGTGACAGATAAATGTTTGTTCTTTAAATATAATTGTTTATTATGTCTCATTTGTGTATGTCCATACTGCACAGGGAATCCTAATGCGGCGGTGTGAGTATTTGAGCGATTATAATAATCATTTTAGATAAATACTCTCCCTGGTTGTCTTGATGAGTGAACCGCTCCATTCTGGTAAGCTGGTTGCCTAACAAGTTTCTCGTGTGTCCAATTTGTTTCACTGTCTACTGGGAATGAGGAACATGCGAAATTACTCTAAGAATTGTGCCGGCTATAAGTTTTCGTTATCTCGGGAGAGCGTGAAATACGTTTGGTCGGTTGCGGTAGCGGCGTGAACGTGTGAAGTAGAATTTCCTCTACGTTCCCAGTAATCAGTGTCAATTGAAGGGTATTAAGATATATGTAATTCCAGTAAAGATTGTGTATTATACATACAATTTGAAAGTTTATATAAGGGGTTATTACATATTGCTCATTTTGTTAAACGCAATAATTATGATGTAGGTACATTAATTTGATATAACTTTGTTAATAAATATATTACAGCATCAAATGATAAACGTTTACTGAATTTAAATATATATAATAATAATTATATAGTATAGAATCGAGTCCTCTTTATCTTTCTGTCGATTATTATGTGTTTTTTTTGACAACTAGTACTGGAATCACAAGGAATGTTAAAGTCCATAATTGATCAAACCAATCTAAATTCTAATGTGTCGTTCTCATTTTAGATAGTTTTTATTATCAAATTTTTAAAGCTATTGGTTTTATTTGTATTTATAATACATGTACATAATAACTAGAAATAAAGTCAAACACGGTTACCTTGTAAATTTTTTTTTTTGCAAGGCGTAAATCATCTAATATACGTAACCGAAATTATCCGAAATAATCTGATAATCCGAAATAATTTCATATCCGTAACTGTAACCGAAATCGGTAAAATATAATTCATATATCCGTATCCATATCCAGATCCGAGATTCATGTCTATAACATGCCTAATATATGGTAACAATTCCATGGTATGTATGTATATCCAGAGAGTTCGTTGTATTCTCCCTTTATCCTGTATCTCACCCAAGATACTACGTGAGAGTTCTATTCGACAATTCCACGTTATTGTTCCTTAAATCAATCCCATAAACGGAATTCTTGCGATATCACTCGCGTGTTTGTCTGTCTGTGAATTTATTAACTAATATTATATGTCCTTTATGGTAGAAAGTTTATATTTATAGGTAGGTAATTTTAATGATTGTTTAATGCACATTGTCGCTGCTTTAATGATGTTTTGAATACTGAGTTTGAAATGATACGAGTTTCGATGAGCATAGCTTAACGCATGCCCCTTGGAAGTATAAAGGTGCTTTCATGAAATATAAATATTTTAAGTCCTACACTAATTTCATACATTTAAACCGTTGGTTAATAAACATGTTATATTGTATTTATTTGTAGGTAAATGTTCTTAAGATCATTACTTTCCATATCTTTGGGTAGGGCCGTAATATATCTTAAGTATTCTGGCTTACCGCCAACAAAATAATTTCATTCTGGTGCAAACATTGCTGTTACCGGCGTTAACCACAACACGCCGTGACACTACGATTCTTTTGTTCTTTTTCGTTGCTATTGTAACGACGGATGGAGCAACGAGTTGTCATCTTCAAAGCGTAATTAGCGACTTTCTTCTTTGAAACTTTGGCCAAAGATCAGAATCTTGCGTAAATTGTTGTGCAAAAACAGTCAAGAAATTAAATGGTCGTTTTGTTTAATGGTTGCATATGAGTGTAGAGTTACAACCCTAATGTAGTAACATTATTCTTATTCGACATAAATCCGCTGAGTGCGAATGGCGCGTAGGTATATTTCTGTATGTTTTTTTGGTACGCCTTGTTCGAGAAACTCTTTTAAAAATCTTTTAAAAATCTAACATAACCTAACTTCAAACCGCTCTCAAAAAATTTTCCAATTGAGACCAATAGTAGTGTAATAGCGCTTTGAAAGTACACCTTGATTTTAGTGGTTAGGAATTCTACAGAACTTATCATATATCCCAGTTATGGTTATGAAGATAATTTTTATATAAATACCTGACAAACGGTCAAATCGAACACCCGGTGGTGAATGGTTTCAGCGGTCTATGGCTGTCGGTAGCTGTATAGGCTTTACCGTCCATGATGACTACGATGCAAGCGGCGAATCCGCTTACAACTAGCTCACTGACACTGAAATCGAAGCGAATTTTAAGAACTTAATTAATATTTCTAGAAGGAACTTACAAATTAAGACCTTATTTATCATCACGCACGCATACTATCATGATTAAACTAGGCGGTACAGACCACACCTATTTTCACTAGCAGGGACCTCTCGGGCGCTATTTCCGTTCTTGCCGTTCTGTAGGGTGAATCACGAGCAGGGAGGTTAGCTTGTAACTTAAAGATGGATTCAGAAGTAATGTTCAAAACAATCAAACAATTGTTAGTTGTCTGTAGATTTTCACATTTTGTCTACACAGAAAATTATGTTATCGGTTTGGTAGTCAATGCTAGGTATTAAGGTATTCACGAATATATATAATTATTATTTATTGTCTTATTCTATAATACAATGTAATCGATTTACCGTGTAAAGTGTAGCACCGGTTACATCCGACCGGTAACACTTTTGGGAGATTAAGATGGCCAAAGACAGGGTCGACGCTGGTGACCTTTCGTTTGAAAGTTAAGCTACGTTTGAATTACACGAGGGATCCCTGCGAGCGTTTGTTTAGTTGGAAATGTATGATAAGAAATTTAATACCGCAGATATTTTTTATGATTTTCATTCATATGCTTGTAAATGTTCGTTGTTTTTCTATTATTCTGAGCGAAGTAAGGACGCAGGTGTAAGGTATTTATGGCAATGGTACTCTAAACATACGTGATATTTTTTAAATAAATATATTCAATGTAAAAAAAAACAAGTATTGTATTCTTTTCTTTCTATTATAGTCGATAAATAAATTTACTGACTGCCTGTTTATTTTTTCAATGTTACAGGACACGCGTACTCTTAGCTGTGTTTAGTATAAAAATGTGTATGAAATTGTCCATTGTAACCCACGGGCAAGCTACGGTTCATTGAGTCGTAACTTTAGCCATTGAAAAGTTAGCGAGGGATGAGGAATAGAAAAGGAAGGGAGCTTTTGGTTGGTAGCGAATTTATATTTATTACAAGGTTCCTTGCAGTCGAAAACCATAGCAACTCCCTAATTTAAAAAACTTAATCAAGTTATACTGGTTTCTAAGACAGAAGTCAATGGCCGACAACCACTAAATAGCTTCAAAAGTACTAGTCATATCTTGTGTAACTTTTATAGATTGTCGCAGGCAATTAGCTTCTGAATTATGTATCGCTTGCCAGATCGGAAGAAACAATAAAAGAGAATAATAAAAACTTGGCAAGCCATTCGTAGACTAGACGTCGTACCAACCATAACTACTGTTGAAGCATAAACCTCGCCCTAGTTTGTACGCACTTGTATCGCGCCACTGTTTTTACAATACAACGGACGCCTTTGTGAAGTGAATGATGACTTAGACGGATTATGTACATGCGTCCTGACCTCAGGCACCTCTTTTCCTATATTCGAGAAATCGTACTCGACATTTTAGATCGTGTAAAATTAGCAAATAGTTTTATGTTCAATCATTACAATAGTGATAGTAGAATAAGTAGCCGATGATGATTTTATGTCAACATGTTAGACTTCATCACCACATATCATAAGGTGGGGTTGTTGTCAAGCATGAACTTATTTTATGTAAAAAAAAGTCGCCAATGCAACCCTTATACTTCTGTATACAATCTCATTTCGAACTACTGTTCTATGTGTGGTCTGAGACATATGTATAGTCTGAGGTGAAGCATTCACCACTTCAGAGATTTGCCTCTAACACCCTGCAAAATGAAGATTCGAGGTTGCTAGAAGCACCGTGCTTTACGGCAAGAATCACGAGTAGCACGTGTTGTGATGGTTTTGGCTCCGAAGAATCGTACAAAGGCTTAATGTAAAGCTTCAGCTCTGTTATAATTTTATAGTATATATATTTTTACGCCGACACTACTTACCCTTTTCATTTTATTTCTACTGTAGCTTTAAGAGTAACAGTCTATTGTATAATACTTGCCTTTCGTATCATGAAAATTGTTTGCAATTAAATTTTCAGTGTCACTACAAAGAGTGCCTTTCAGTTGTCGCATCTCAAATACTGAACTATTTTGCTGAAATGTTGTTCTGCAATTAAGTCAGTGAGAAGCACAGTAAATAGCGCAGTGTAATTGTCATTTGAAGTGCCTTGTTACCTGTCAGCGCGCAGCAGCGCGGTTAGGAGGAGAACGAGGCGAGAGGGGACGTTTCATTATGAACTTGTCTGTACGTGGGTGTACGAAGCTTAGGTGTGAACACATGAAGTTCCTACCTAAATTAAATGGTTGTTGATTGATTTTAGCTATTAGGGTTGATATAGAAATAAGGCTGCATGGACTACGATTTTCTTGCATGTATTGCGATCTTATAATTGCGTATGCATATAATTTTCGAAGATCGGCGGGGACCGAACATAGACAATGTTACTGAAAATCGAATTTTGAATACTGATTTTGTATTTTCTCGTGACACGGCAACCGCAGAATGGCCAACACCACGAAGGAATACGAGTGTTGCGAAACGATATTAATAAACTGTTAGCTTTATATCATATTAACAAAAATCAAATCGTGTTCGAACATATTCTTCATTTATTCAATTCATTCAATATTCATTGTTCAATGTGTACGAAGCCTATATCTCCATTTGTCACGTTGTAGTCACTTGGTACTTTCGTCCTTTCCGTTCCGAGTCATTAGTGCCCTCCAAACACTAACGAGTGTTCGTACCGTCGACTGTCTTCCGTAAATGGTGTTGACGCTGTGACTAGATGACGGAGTCACTGCGCATTTTAACGAAAAGGGTAATTTTAATTTCAATCAGTTGCTATGTGCTGGATAAAGTACAAAAATGATTTATTTTATAAAACTTTGTACTCGTAATGTCTGTCAGTGCGTCTGTTACTGCTCGCGTAACCTTGGAACTGAAATGATCACGTAATACTTCTATTTATTTTTCAAGAAAGTGGTTCCTAGTTAAACTAAAGTGTCATAGATGGCGCTGTTCTTAATTATTACTAATTTCTTTGTACATTTAAACACTACTAAATGCAGAACTTCTGCCGAGCCATGTTACATGTGTATTAAAAAAAAAAATAAAAATATTTTAAAAATAAAAATATTTTATTGATATAAACACAATTCACACACGCTAGTCGCAAGGGCCCTGTACTTGGTTCAAGACCTGTGTTACAGGTACCCCGCTCATCCACCAAGACAAAAGACAGTGTTGATCAACAAAATACATTTAAGAAAATAAGTTGAAACATTAATACTAGGTAATGTAATTTAAAAGGTAAGTACATCATTACTTTCAGTAGTTGTGTATGATCGAAATGTGCGCGCGCACGATTGTGTGTGTGTGTGTGTGTATGTGTTTAAGTATAAATGTGTGTGTGAGTGTGTTCAAGTGCGTATGTGTGTGTGGGTATGATTGTAATTTAACGTCTTTGTCTTTATGTATAATAGATGTCGGTTATATGCAGGTAGAGGAAATAAATATTTCAGTTTCCTCGTAATTTAAGTCTAATAAATGTGTTGTAATTAAGCGTTTAATTTTAAACCTGGTTAAGTGGTAGATATTTAGTTTTTTGTTAAATTTGTTATACAGAGAAGAGGACATGGACGAGAATTGTTTCTGTTTGAATTTGGTCATACATCGCGGGATTTTACAAGTGGTGGGAATTCGGCGTTTGTAAGATAAATTCTTGTAATATGAAAGTTTTCGATGAGTTTTCATTAAACAACTAAGTATGTAAATTTGGCGTGTAGTTAGTATGTTGTAGGTATTATGTAGTGTAAATGTTGGAAAACGTAATGGTTTATTAAATGCTACCTTCAACAGAGCTGTTTGAGTCCTTTCTAAGGTTATCAGGGTACTTTTAGCAGCACCACCCCATACGGGAATGCAGTAACTGAGTACTGATTTTGCAAGTGCATTATACGTAGTTATAAGGATTCTTTCATTAGCGATACCCCGTAGTTTTTTAAAAACCCATATTAACTTTCTCATCCTGTCAGCAACGGTTTTAATATGTTGACTCCAGTTGAGGTGTTGATCAATAACTACGCCTAAGTATTTTATATCATTACTTCTACTTAAACAAGAACACGAACATGGGTATTGGTTTGCGCTTAAACATGTATGTAATTTTATGTTGAAAACGATATTGGGTAAATTATTGTTACGTATTGCAAATGGTAAGTATTGTGTTTTATTTATATTTAATGTTAGTAGGTTGTCTTTAAGCCATCCAAATACGCAGTTAATGCCTCTTTTCACAGTAACTTTAAACACAACTTTGTAAAACAACTGTCCATTTGTTTTACCTCATAAGTAAAACTATTCTAGGGGCTTCTCCGAGAGACTACGAACCGGATGAAAACCGATCTGACAGTGGTGGAATAACTCTTATGCATTTGTCTGCAGCATTCCAAGTTCATTTACATTAAGCGTATTAACGTGTAGACACGCTATGAAGTGTGAATGATAAAGTATCGTGTGGCGTTTTTGTTATTGTATAATATTCTACCCATGTCTGATGCACCAGTAACGCCGTGTAGAAAGCATTTAAAAATCGATTCGATTCGAGTATGTATACCTATATAGAGCCAAAAAAGGCCGATTACTATAACATACACTACCGGTCAAAAGTTTGAGACCACTAATAAAAGATTTTTGTTATTAGTAAATATTCTTAAAATATTGGTGATAAAAAGTAACCTGCATATTCTATTGTTTTTAAAGATTGCCTAAAAGCTAATTCTTTTGTATATAAGCCAAGGAAAGGGCCATAAACCAGCATTGTTTCCAAACTGCAATGTGAGCCGAAGAAGAGCTAGTCCGATAATCGATTGTAAAAATTTTATTACCTCATTACCGCAGCTGACACTTCGTTTTTTTTTACATCATCTTACAATGCGATTGTTCTATATTTTTAAAATATGTTTTTAAGTTTATTTTAACCCGATATTTTCATGGTTATCTACGAATATCCGCTGTTAGTCTGATTTTGTGATTCCTACAGTCAAGACGTCTCTAAAATGGGAAAAGTTTGCGAAATTAGTATCGAAACGCAAACTGCCATCGTTGTTCTCCATAATGAAGGCAAATCTGAACGTGAGATTGCATCTCAACTCAAGTTATCAAAGACTTGTGTTCATCGCACTATTGTGCGGTACAAACAAACTGGCAGTAATCAAGATCGTCCACGCTCCGGGAGACCAAGAGCTACGACTTCTAGTGAAGACAAATTTATTGTGGTAACCAGCAAGCGAAACAGACGCCTAACAGCCCCAGAAATCCGCGTTGAAGTCAACAAATCTCGGGAAAAACCTGTGTCAGTGTCTACAGTGAAAAGACGATTGCGAGACGCCAAGTTGTATGGTCGCGTTGCTGTTCGAAAACCTCTTCTAAAACCGCAGAATAAGAAAAAACGGTTGCAGTGGGCCCTAGCCCATCGAGACTGGACCGAAGAAGATTTCAAAAAAGTACTTTGGAGTGACGAATCTAAATTTGAAATATTTGGTTCAAAAAGAAGAATTTTCGTTCGACGTTCCGCCGAAGAAAAGATGATGCCACAGTGTGTAGTCCCGACTGTCAAGCATGGTGGCGGATCTGTTATGGTCTGGGGTTGTTTCTCAGGCTATGGGACTGGAAATCTGGTCCAAATTAAAGGAATTATGAAAAAGGAGGAGTATAAAGTAATTTTGGAGAAAAATGCTATTCCCTTCGGACTAAAGTTAATCGGCAAAGGATTTATTTTCCAACAAGATAATGATCCAAAGCATAGTTCAAAATTATGTAGGGGCTATTTAGACGAGAAACAGTCAGAAAAAGTGTTGGAAAACATGACATGGCCACCCCAAAGTCCCCATAGAGCTTTTGTGGGAAGAACTTGACCGAAACGTTCGGGAACAATGTCCTTCTTCACAGCAGGCCATGTGGAATGCCTTAGAAGACAGCTGGAAGAATATCTCGCAAGAGACAATAAATAAGTTAATTGCTCGCATGCCAAGATTGGTAAAACAAATAATAAAATGCAAAGGAGGATATTTTGATGAAAAGTCTGTGTAAACTCTCTTGTTTGTATTTTCTTTAGTAATTTATATTATCTTTTGTATTCGTAATTTTTTAATTTTAAATATTGTGTATAACATGGAAATACAAACTGTATTTCATAATGATTTAAATATGTTGACTTTTATTTGTTTTCTTAATTTTTTTATAGTGGTCTCAAACTTTTGACCGGTAGTGCATATGTATGGTGAACAGTGCGCTTCTTCTACTCTGGACATATTTATCTTTCGTAAGCATTAGACTCTCGGAGTGATAAATCAATTTCGTGTTTGAAAATGTCCATCTGTCTTTGTTTATTAAATGGCAAGAATTCAGTTTCAAATACTACAGATTATAAAAATATTCTTTATGTTAAATAAGATAGGCAATAGAAACCGCGCATTAGTGTAATCAGACAAATTGCATGTTTTTTTTTTTTGGAGAATTTTATAATTATAACATAAATGGTTAACATAACATAATTAGATTAATATTATTAAAAAGTATTCAAAATAAATTGAAAGATTAGAATAAAATAGTTTAGTACTAAAATAATCTATTTGATTGTTATAGTTAAGTTACTGTGAAATGCTTAAAATTAAGAAAAATGTCGATATTTATCCATATGGCCCAATGTAATATTAGATATTTTTCGTAAATCATTATCAAGAGGATTCCAGCCAAGTAAATATTAAATGAACACAGTTCAACATGACGTGTAAATATGTACAGTGTAACTAGTGGTTTCAAAAATCATCTCTATCTGATTATCTCGAACGAATACTAACAGTAACCACATAGTATACTATAGCTGGATCAAACTAGCGGCTCGTTGCCGGCCACAATCTCTTCTTGTAAATGTGGCGGCCTAGAATAAAATATAACACGTTGCTCCAGCACGGATTAGAGGTGGATGACGATAATTTTATAATAACACTGCTATTTAACGATAGCCACCACGTCGGACGGTTACACGTGGCCATCATAGTACGGAAGTATTCAGATTACCCCACCATCGGCCCATCCATTCAGCCACCGACCTGCTCTTGTTGTTGAAACCCGTTGTAGTATACTCACATTAAAGTCGTTATATCAAAAACTTCATTAAAATGCTATTTTAAAGTTAGAAGTTTTTACAGTTCATATCTAATGCAAAGCTTTAGAGAGTACGTTGTAGACGTACGGGTTGCGAAGCTCGTTTTAGAAAATTAATTCGGCGTGCACGCTACTTAGCGTTGGCAGTACTGTTGTTTCCGAAACTTCATCAGGGATTGGAAGCTGGCCAGCCGCAGTCCGTAGAGGGTAGTATTACACGCCTCGTGTTATGCGTTATTAACCCGCTTCGCGTCTGAAAAATAATCCTTAAGTCTACTAACCAGTACTCGAGACTGACAAGTTCCAACCGCAGTGCCGTAAAAGTGTTTTAGGAATAAGTTAGAACTTATTTATGTTCGAGGAGAGGAGAGGAGAATTTTATCCATTATTGATAGTTATCATGTGCTCGTAGATACGTACATCATTCGGCTTGAGAGCGCAGTGCTGTGTGTAGGTGTTTGTGTAGTGAGATGAAAATGTAATGACACTAATGCAGTGCAGTCTTTTATTCTTAGTACACGGCTTTACTTGGTAGCTACACGATTCAAATTGGAATACATGGTGAAGTTGTTTTTTTTTTTCTATTTTAATCATCATCGCTATTTAAATGTACATAATTTGTTTTGGTTGTGTTAGCTTTATAAACTGTCCTATAAATAATTGTTTAGAACCCTTTTCAAATACTCTACAGTTGGCTATACACTAATATAACTTGTTGTTCGATTTGACGAAATAAATTGGGTATATTATAAGGTTTTATTCGGGATTTCTCTTTGAAATCATCGTCTTTGTAATAAAAGTATAAAATTATGAAACTCCCTTTTTTACGATTTCCTCACTTTTCCCCGGTTAATAGTCGATTTGACATAAGCTAATTTGGGTACCCTGAGGGATACGGCGGCGGTGTCGGGCAATTGGGATAGCTGAAAAAAGTCAATTGTCATTTTATAGATACTGTGCTATCAAATTTATGTTTCATTTACCAAAGTTTTTATTTAAACTTAGAAACTTAAACTCTTACCTATCACGAGTTTGAATGGCCATTACAATAAAATATTTTATTATAACTGGAAGTTGCTATGAATAGTGAAATAAATATCCACTTAAGATATTTTTGATAATGTACGATGATAGCTCCGCATGATAGGTACTTTAAAAATCAATCCCACGCACGTAGAAACCCGAGTACGGAACGTCCACTCCAAATTTTTAAAGTTATGTATAATGTATATATATTAGGTATATAACAAGTTATTGACCATTTGTTTGTTTCGATGATACCGAAACCTACACATCAAAGAGTTCTGTATAAGGCCTTCAAAGACGTGGGAAATCTATTAACTTGCACTGGTTACTTTAACCACCAGTATACCCGAGCGGAATGTAACAGATTGTCATGAGCTTTTTTATATATGAGAAATATTATAAGACAGAACATACTGGAGTTGTTAATTTAGTTTAAACGTTGACAATTAAAGAGGTCTAATTATCCCACTGACGCGTGTTTTGTTTTGAAAGCCATTAAGAAAATGTTCCTCCCTTTTATTATATTGCACGTCGGTTGTAATATATTCTCGTCGAGCGCGGAGACTGCTTTGACGATAAGAATATTTTCATTTAGCGTGTTGTACTTAGAATAACGAACAAGGTATAATATTATACTTCAAGGTAACATAGTAAAAATGAGCTGTCATAAAACTGTTACATTCGTTTCTTTCCAGAACCTTCCTTTCTTGGGAAGGATGTAATAGTATTAAAACCTAACATTAAAGACATTACGACTTAGTTGTCCTGAACATTATGTAGTTATAGTTGATTTTGAATAGAATATATTTAATGACATCGTTTCATTAATGTCTACAGTTCTTAGGAGTGGTCTCGGTCAGGTCTTTTGACAATTCAAGATTATTACCCTTTGCAATGACGGCAAAGTGGCAAAGCAAGCAAGGCCAAGAGGAATTTTATCTTATTGTGTAGCCCAATAATTACTGAAGTGAGATTTGGTGCTGAGAAATAGCTCGCATTATCAGGTTCCACTAAAGATTTGACCTTGTCGGGGCGGCCTAGGATGCTGACCCCAATCCCATGCTAGCAGAATAGGGTATTGTTAAGAGGCGACAGAACCTGGCCTGCTCGGTGGAAGAGTTTCGCGTAAGGATTATATTGTTAGTGTTGTTATTAGGTTATTAATATTGTTACTGGAACTATTATCTTGCCATAATGTCTGCCTGGTTAGATACCACCCACATGTTTGATTTAGCCGCCAAACGACTCGTCGTGTTCCGGCTGAGGGCTTGAGAGCCAGTAGTTTCTTTGTTGCTTGGCCGACAACGCATCAGTGATGCCTTTGGTGTTATTGATGTCCATGGGCGACGGTGACTACTTACCACCAGGTGCCTCGTCTACTCGTTGGACAATTTCAGCTATTTGCTTAAAAAAATTGTTAATTCAGTTTATTGCCACGTCTTTCATCTTTTGTTTTGTCTTCTATCTTACAGTCCAGTTCTATAGTTTTATTTCATTTAACTATAAAAAAAATCGGACCGTAACATTTTGTTACGCCCATAGAAGTTTGTAATTCTCGTCAGTCCACTACGTGTGGCGTGTGGCTTTACGATTCGTTATTCAGCTTTTGTTTTCATACAAAGGTCAGGGATAATGGTTTTTCCTGTCGTGTGTGTTCTTTTATTTACTTAACTCTGCGCTGAAAAGAGCTGCACTTTTTCAGAGCTATTCATAAATCGCGCCTCTTTAAAGAAACGAGTAAGTTCGTGGAGTGCTTTTGTTTTAAATTTTGCAATGGTAAATCATTATCGGGCAGCTGTCCATTTTTTTCAACTCTTCACTAAGGTAGCATAATATTTTTTTGTTGTTTTTAAGATTCTGTCTTGTTTCTCTCCTTAAGTTTTATTTTATAATGTTTGTACTATTTTTTTGCTCTTTATAAATCTCAAGTCAAGATATGGTATAGTGCCCGTTGGCCACTTTACCATTGGTTCACCGCATCACTCGTCGTGGAATGAAGTTTTTTTATACATTAGACTACATATGTGGTGATTTTTACGATTCTCTCCATACAAATTGTTAGTTGTAAAATTAAGTTTTTAGGCATTCCCTGAGCTCTATTATATAACGTAATATAATAAATAGCTTCATTAAGCATTCACTGGAATAAAATCTTTCTTTATGCCCATGGCGTTCTTCATAAATAATATAAAAATATTTCCATTATGCGTGACCTTACCCACATTTAACGATGAGCCATTTCTCTCACTTGTGTTGTTAGTTTCGTTTGTCCCATCGTTAGGTTTTTAAATTGCTATTTATCTATTGTCATCGATTTATCAACATAACAGTATTTAGCTGCCCAGCTCGTTGACTTTTCACCTCGAACCTTTGCGCCTCTCAACACCTTTTGTCTTTGTTCGCTAACATCCCTCGGTAATTGTAGTATGAAATTTGTGAATAGTGACTAAACGACAGATGATTAATGGCACTCCCGGGGGGGCAGCCAACAATACACGCCGGTTTGAATGAAGATAGGTGGTTTAATATCGCGCACGTTGTGTAACTACAGGGGTCCAATTAGCAATTTCTCCTATAATAACATTAATTTGGTTTGAACACATTTTAATTACTTGTCATTGGTTGTCATTGGTAGATTGTAGACTTTGAGACTGTCTATATGTGACATAGGAAGATAGCCCTCAATAAATACCTCGAAAAGAAAATAATTTGAAAGACTGCACGTCTGTACTGCGTCCAATAATTTTCTAATTGTTGAATTCGGGTCTACTCTCACTGGGAAACGGAAAAAGTAAGACCCTAACCTTGGGAGACTTGCAAATGTCTTAAGATGTCTTAAGAACAAAATGGATTACATTCAGGTATGCAGGTAACATTGAGGTAATGTTTATTTAACAAAGCAAACGCAAGCGATAATTTGTATACCTATGCACATTATCGTAGCGTTCCAAGTTGACAAGTGCAGCCAATTTTATGACAGAGCACCCTAATGTTTAATTGTATCACTACCCGCTTAACGTAGTATCAAGTCGGAAATAACGCACCGCAGGACGTAGGAAATAGGCATTACGTATCTGTTAGCATGGTATGCCACGTGGCAATAAAGGTGTTACCATATTACTCAAAAGCAATACTTGTAAAATTACAAAGAACAGATAAAGTGATAAAAATGATGGAAATAATAATAAAACTTGCGAAAATTCAATTCACTAATAAAATAAGTGAATTCTTACGTTATACAACAACATTTACATATGGCGTGGAGGTCCAATACATATAATTGTTCTAATAATACAAGAATGTAATAATAAACTTTGATACATTCACTCCTCTGTATTTAGATTCTTGGCTGTGTTGGATATACTCAAATTGATCATTGCCACTTTGCTCAGTCAAACGCCTGGAGTGATCGTGTATCGAATACGGGATTCCTATTTTGTCAGATGGTCGCCAGAGGGTCACCTGCAACAGTTTCACAATTCTATCCAACGCAGAGACTTTTAGTGATTATTTGTTCTATCATCATAGATAGTAGCGTGCAAAACAACGGATAATTTAAAACATATCTAGAATCGCAAAATCGCAGCATGTCTAATATTGTAGGATCGAAAACTTAACAACAACATTACAAAATTGTCTCTAGTAGGCACACTGACAATAGTAACAGGATACACGAGGGGAAAATAAATCATCCTTATCCACTTTGTCTCTTTATAACAATAGAAAAGTATAAAAAATACTTATATTTTTCTAAGCTTAAACTTTTAAATAATCATGAAAATTTTAATTTGATCAAAGCTTCTTAAAAATTAGGCTCGAAACCTGTTAGACGCTTCAGTAGGTAGCGTAGAACTGACGTGTAGGTACGAAAAGATTAAGTTATATTAAAATACTTGAGGGCTTTCGACTTATAAAAATAAAATGCCACGATGCAATGTCCTGATAATTAATGTCACTAACAGGACGCGTTTATCATGTATATAGCAGTGACGGACGATGTGACACGCAAAGATAAACACATTTTTATTATCGAAAATGGCACCACGCCCGCCCAATTACAACTTACACCCATTAGCGCGGTTTAATTAAACATGGTCGTATAGCGCTTTCAGTGGACGGGGGATCTACTAATAAGTCTGTTTTAATTGATTTGTGGAACCTTCTATGTTTTTTTATTGCGTTTCAATGGAAAATTCTAAATCGATACGCGCTGTATAGGTCGTTTATGGTCCATTTTTATAATACTTTTAGTTTCGGAAAGATTGCTTGTAAAATCAGTGCTGGGAAGTACGACTGCGCTATACCTATTTTTTTAGTAGTTTTAAGTTTTTGATTCCGTGTTTTTATTTATTTAACACTAATTAAATTCGAGGGTGCAGTGAAATACACGAATAAGTACATATCATTTAGCTGTAGCTATTCCGCTTGCGTTCCAGCCGGATGGCGAAGCAGACGATGCGGGCATTATGGATGTCAATGGGTGGCGGTAATCAATTTCCATCTGAAACCATCTACTAGTTTGACGATTATTAACATAACAAACAAATATTTTAACAAAAAAACAGACTTCAATTTGAAGAATTTCTTTGTTTCATCTCCTAATTTTCACCCATAGGGGTGACATTTTTCTTCAAATTTAAATAGGACCAAAAGTGAAGTATACAAAAAATGCACTTTTCAAATCGGTTAATAAATGCCTGAGTTCTGAGGTAACAAACATAAAAAATATATATACAAGCGAATTGAGAACCTCCCTCTTTTTTCGAAGACGGGTAATAATAAGACTGCCTAATAGTACTGGTATGTAAATAGGCTTTTAACCCATAGGCCTATGCGTAGAATAGTAATTTGTCGTGAGCGATCATTAAGGTTACTTATACAATGTTATGGTAGTTTAAAGGTATCATAACTAATAGCACATATCTCTATTACAGGAAACAGCCAAAGACATTTGCGTTCGACCACTGCTTCTACTCGCTGGATTCGACGTTGCCCCACTTCGCGTCGCAGCAGACGGTTTTCGAGTGCCTTGGGCGCGACATCCTGGACAATGCTTTCGATGGCTATAACGCGTGCATCTTCGCTTACGGACAGACTGGTAAGTGCTTGATGAGTTTTCAACAACAAATGGGTAGTAGCAACCAACTTAAACTTAGAATACTTATAATTCTACTGTAGTCCCTGGTTCAGGGTAATGAATAAGACCATATACTATATAGTACGTGTAAAAAAAAGGATATAAAAACGCAAACTCTTTGAATATGCACAGTTCAAATAATCAATTGAAAAGTGAAGAATTGTAGGTTTGTAGTATATTTAATTGTTCAAGTTTCTGTTGTTACATCCCTGTATCCCTGTTGTTGAATGAGAACCAAAAGAGAGAAAAAATATTTCCATGTGTGAAGTTTTATTTAGCATTCGAAATTTGAAACGCTTAAGTCATACTGCCTAATGACTAGAATCGTCCCGATTAAGCTAGTTACGTCGCTGAGTCCTATCCCGAATGCTCACGCGTGTCCCATATACGAGTATTATGATTACCTCCTGCACGGATGTCTCTATGATTTTCAATTTAGAACAGAGATTGTATTCGATAAACCACTATGAATTAATACTAAGGTTGCAAATATTGAAAAGTATTCCTGTAAATCCAGAAATTTGAAAGAGTCGTTTAGCTATTGAGTGGTCATAATTCAAAATTCATTAATTTGTGAAGTCTGTTTTTAGCCGACGTTCCGTAGAAAGTGTAACGACCTTCTATTAAATCTACACTACATATGTCTTGCCATAGTATTCTTAAATGCCCGTATGGAAACCTTTTTGCAGAACTTGTTTAAATACAAACTTGGATTTTTGATCAATGGGATAGCGGCTGTTATTGGGATTTTCAGTTACTGAGGATCCTGGCTGCATATCTTCGTTTAAAAATATATATAAAATATAAAAGACATCAGTAATCACGAATTCGAACGATTCGACAATCACTTTGAGTAGAATACGACTATTGTAGTCGCGAAAATCGTAATTACTTAAATGAATAAAGCAACCAAGCCGTTCATTCCTTCATATATACAACATCTTACTATTTAAATCCTTACTCTTATATTACTATAGTGACTAAAACAAAAGATAATTATGAGTTAGGGTAATTGGGCAATAAACGTACGTTCAATTCAATTAAGTGCCCTAGCGAGCGTGAGTGACCGGCACCAGTACGCGAACTCTTTATTCCATGAGACAGTCACCGCTATTAATTCCGACAAGGTTCACAACATGACATGCGACATGTGTCGAGTAGGTTAACAGCATGAGTCACAACGACTCATGTCGCCAAAGCGTCTACTGAAGACGCGCGCGCTGCGCATACATTTGATCCCATTTGTATTCCAGCATTGTTACTACTGTTCGATCGAGACGATCGCTTTATCGTTGGAATACGATTTTGTTTCTAATTCGTCAATGGGCTCCATTGCAGGGTGACGGTAGTTATTAGTGTTCCTGTATGTATTTGTTTAATATAAAAACAAAGATGTGTAAAAGAAAGCCAAAAAATTGCTATAATTTTTTTTCTAATCAATTCTTTTTTCAAGAAATTAACAAGATATTAATATCGAATATATGTATTATAAGACTAAATTTACGTAATTTTCCGGGAGTAATTTTTCGTCACTACACTATGCGTTCATGGTGAAATGTTAATCCCTGTGTTCTAAACAGTATTATTTCGTATATATGTATTTTCGTACTGTAGTACCGTTTTGGTGGGTGCCGGGAGCGTGGGTGGCGAGTTTCATCAAAGTTTAGTGGCGAGCGTTCGCGCGGATACTATAAATAAGCACAAACATAGCTCCTTTAATTAAATGCGTTTGCGTATGGAAAAGCACTGGGTGAATGAATTTTAATCTTTCGGCAGCGTTATATTCAGACTTATAAATGTAACAGCGGTATTAAGTGACTACACGTGAATTGACCACTGCATGTTTTAAAATAACCATTTATATCAATGGTTGCACCGTCGATGGTGATTTAATGGTATTCGCCAATCTAACACTGGCTCGTAAACACTCTCGTTGCTTCTGCGAGCTTAGTCATTGTGGCAACTTTTACGCTGACTCTAGCTGGACATAAATGTGACGTACATTTATTCAAACAAACCATTCTATGCTTTGTATTAAAATTATTTTTTGATCTGTTATAGATGTTACACGTATTCGAAACAGTAGGAAAAGCAAAATAAAGACGTTCATTCACATCATACGAGTGTATAATTTATTGTGATTTGATTTTCCAATTAATAATAATTGCGTTATTAAATTAGTATTAATTTACTTTGCAACAATCCGCAAGCAGTGCTTGCTAATTTAATAGCAATGAATATTCGCAAAGTAACGCCTGATACTATTAACTAAATAATTGCGTTAATTGAATAATTATTGTTTTATTTGAATTTTAGTTATGTTCATTTTTCTTAGAGCCATTGTTTCTGTAAGTAACTATATCTGTATCAACTGCAGTTTGCGCAGGAAACTGTTACAGATGCTTAGCGTTTTTTTTTTAATTTTTCATTTGTACAATAAATTTAATTTGCTTATTTGAAGATCTACGAATTATGATATATTTATTTACTGCAAGAGCTACAGTAAAGAATATAATATTTTATGCACGTACTAATAGAATCTTTAACAAGAATAAAATATTTTCTCCAAGTTATCATTCTTTTTCATTCACAGGACACAGAATGGAAAAAAGATCTGGATACACTCAGCGTTTGTATAGGTTTTTCAAAAGAATAAAGAATCAATTAAAATATAAGAGACAGTATAGTAGCGCCGGCTAATTTTGCTCCACGAACAATTTTAATCCCGGTTTTCTGTAATAACTCAATCTAGAGCGACAGCCAATAAAGGCAGCTAGAAATGTGATGGTTGCCCAGGAAACGGGGCGAGCAAATATTTGTCGTAGCATCATTTCAGGCTCGACCAATATTGATGTTGACGTTGCCCTATTTGCATTCTACGAGTACGCTGCTTACTGCGCAATGCTAATACGATATTTGCTTGCAATAGATTTGGATACTGATATAATTTTGCTCCGTTGTAGGATTGAATTATATATCGCCATATAAATATTTTGTCATTTTTATCATAAATGTTATGATTCAATCATTATAATACGATGTTTATATTACATGGCTACAACCATTTACCGACCGATTAAAGAGCACGCGTTTCTCTTTACATCCGAGACGGTCTGGAGTCTGGAGGATTCACCACGCGTATTCAATGCGATTTGCATGTAGAGTTTTAAGCAGTTCTAAGGCGCCTGTCAAGATAGGAACTGCTGTGTAACTATAATTGTGCCCAATCACATATCTTGCCCTTCGAATAACACCAGATCTTATTCTGATCATCAGTTTTGGTATTGAATAAATTTGATATCGATAAATGTCAGTGTACGTTATGATTGCGCCAGTAACATGTATGTAGGTTGTCTATCGCACTATTGATGTTTTTATTTTAGATAAAGTAAGTTAATGCTTGACAAAAACGCGTACGCGTATATAACTGCAAACAGAGATGTGTACAGGTCTTAAACCTGGGTCCTGTTGGGCGGGAGACCATCGATGAGACCTCTAGGCTATCACTGTTACGGTTTATATAACTGGTACAAGACTAGCCTCGCTTTGTATAAAAATATGTTTTATTTTATTACATGTACTGTCTGTGGTTATTTCACGGCAACTATTTTCTGGTCGTTAAGTTTCAAGCCATTGGACGAGCTATACGCCCAACTCCGGGAGATTTATATCCAAAGTTCGCCCATTCCTCGTTCTGTAATTTTAATCTTGTTTATCGTAGCACTCCGGGAAATTATGCGTCTCCTTTGTTTGCCGGATTAGTGCTAAGATTAGGCGAAAATATCCAATTATTATTTTTGCGCCACATTACTGTAACCGCTCCAACGCTATATTTTATGTAGCTGCGTAAAATATTTTCGTATATCTTAACTGGATTTACTTGTACATAAAGAGCAGGTGTCACTAAATATGTTTTTAATGTCTTAATTACGGTTTTGCTAGTTATTAAATTGTTTGGTTTGAAATATAGTATTTGTGTTATCCAATACTTCTAATGGAGTTATATTAGAGAATAACAAGGAGTTTTTACGAATTTCATTCGAGTTGTATAAAACTACCAGTACGTTCAACATACTTATGTATAAGCTCATGTATTTTTGCTTGCTTTATTTATAAAGACTGTAGCTATATAGCATGTTAGAGTGTAAAGTTTATAATCAATTATATATTCTTATTATTGTATGCCTTTATATAGGTATATTTGTATATTGGCTTGTTTTTGGTGACTGCGAAAAAAATTAAGATCAATTTAAGGATACATTTGTTCTGTCTTTGTCACGTGTGTTCGTCGACGTGAATGTTTAATTTTAACGAAAAGAAAGCTTCAAGACAATCATTTGTTATTTTGAAATAAAAGTTTTTATACTACGAAGAAATTTTTGCTTAAAGGTTATGCTAGTATTTTTTTTTATTAGCAATTATCTTTAATATTGATTGAACACATATAATTATTTGCTTGGTATCTGGTTTGCAGGGCATTGAGAAATTTATTAAAAACACTGTCGGTGATTCCGGGGGTCGTTGACGATTCGGATTGCGCGTTTTTGTGTGCCGTCAAATGGATTAAGTTGATACTGTGGCGCACCTGTGCCTGAGCTTAGAACAGTACTCCATATGACGTCTGACATGTGTGCAGTAGCTACTGCTTTGCCTTGTTCAGCACGTCCAGTTTTTTGGAGGCTTATTTAGACTTATATTCCAAGTGAAACCGATACTGCACATTGCTCAAGATGTCAACGCCTGGAATCACGACACTTTTTGAATATACGTGTGTATGGTTCATGCCTTTATTTTTGTTTAATTTGATTTTTCTTACTGATGAGATGCTAAGAATTAAGCGGTCAGCTAAAAGAGAGATCACCAAATTCTATACGGTAGTTAAGATTCTGGTAGGTAATCTATTTGTCTTACTTGTTTACATGATTTTATATCTATAGTTAATGCCCGGTAGTTCTTTTAATGTTCAGACTCATCAATGATCTCTAAAACTAAAATACCTACGTTGTTTTCCCAGCATTAGACTGTCAGAAATTTTATAAAAGTATATCTACCTTTGAAAACTCAAAATAAGAATTTGGTAGATATTTTAATACATAATTCCTAAGCAATGACTATTGGCACTGGTCTACAGAAGTTACTCAGGGATGATATGTGACGAATCGGAAGTGAAGGGTCTCGGGGCGGGGACGCATATGTTTTGATACTCGTTAAACACACAAGTATCTCGCGGTGTGTAGTACCTACGGGGAGTTCACTTAGATGTGAGCTCATGTAGAGACTTCATTATGAAGTAGGCATACTTCATTATTCACTCCACTTGATACGACTTGCTCGTAGCTGAGCTGTGCAGCGATCGTTTTTAAAGTTGGTGATACACCTATATGCGTAGAATAAACAAATCCAGTTATATCTAGTCGAACTTTGAAAATTCAGTGGCATATGGCGGCGGCTCAATTATGGTCTGGGGAGGGATATGTTTAGGAGCTCGCACAGAGTTGGTGGTGGTCGATGGCGGGAATCTGACTGCTGATCGGTATATCAGGTAGATTTTAGAAGAACATGTTGTGCCATTTGCCCCCTTTATTGGCAAAGAATTCATTTTAATGCAGGATAATGCTCGGGCTCACAGTGCTCGCATAGTACAGCCATACCTAAACCATGTTGGTGTAACGGTGATGGAGTGGCTAGCACGGTCCCCCGATATGAATCCAATCGAACATGTTTGGGACTTGCTAAAGAAGAGTGTTAAATCAACAATGCCACCTCCCAACAATCTGGGCGACTTGCGAAACGCATTACTTGAAGAATGGCAGAGGTTGCCCCAAGAAATCATCGACAGCGTCATCCACAGCATGCCCAGACGGATGGAAACCTTGGTCAGAGCACAGGGGGGAAACACTCGTTATTAAACATGCATTTAATTGTGAACCGTCACAAAATTTTAAATTTTAAAATGTTTCTCTGTCATTACGATATCGAAGAAAAATGCATTTTGTTTGTTTTTTTTTTTCCATTAAACTTTATGTATGGTGTTGCAAATTAATGTGAAAACATGTCAATTTAATTCATGTTTCGTGTTTAATTATTATTTGTTTAAAAATAAAATTAACTATTTGACAATATCCCTTTTTTATGTTCCGCTAATTCTGCCGGTGTGTATATAAATAATACATATAGGGAGAGTATAAATTAATAATATCAATTCAAAAAAGGTGCTTAGTAAGTTGTAGAAAGAAAAACTACCCTACAATTAATTCTACGTGTGTCCTCAGCCTTATACAAGTTCGTCGCTTTTCAGTTTATATTTGTATCAGTAAGCGAATGTAATCACTACAGTAAAGAGATCTAAGGACTCTTCTCTGACGAGCTTGGAGTTTGTTTGTAGCATTTGATATTTGTATGAGTACAAAATTTTTAGACTTCTGACGAAAATCTTATGTCATCGTACTAAAATACAATTACGGCAACTATTTTCTACCAGGTATTTGGTTATAAATATACAGCATCGTTGTCTTCTAAGTTGTGCCTATGTATGTAGCTTGTGTCTGCTTTTACGTCAAGTTTAGGCGTGTGACACGTAAGCATATTTATTTGAAATCGTCATTGCACACTCAGGATTGAAATTTTAAATCATTTGCTACCCTCATGTATTATTTATTGCTTGCTAAACGTTCAAATTTTATACTTCTAACAAAAACAAGCTGTGCTCTTGATGAGTACTTGTAATCAGGGAAATACTTAAAATAAATATACCAATAAATATATAACAGCTCTCTTCTTCTAGAAGTATTTATATTTGTATAAGGAAATAAAATATAAAATATAGTACCTAACTTATCTGTTACGTTCTTAGTAACGCAATAATTAAATCAGTAGGATTTCGTATAGAGTTCGATGGGTTTCATGTTATTGTCGTGTAGTCGGACTGATGTGATGTATGTACACTTAGACATTTCTGACTAGCGATATCTTTACGACTTTTGATCTGTTGTATTACAGGATCGTAAAAGCGCTAGTAAATTATTAATGGCTCGTCCGAAGCTTAAGCATGTTCGTATAATCCATCCCAACATCTCTACGACTAGAAAATCTTAAATGGTTTCACTTCTTTTAATGCTGTATTTACCGTATTAGACACAAATAGCGTTAATAATTCTTCGTATATTTAGAAGGCTTTCGAGGGAATTTTCAGTATAAGCTCACGTCCAATTTACGTACAATGTATCAACGGAATGGCCCCTAAATATAAGGCCGGGTAATATTAAAATCTTTAAAGGCTCCGCAGATAAAATTGTATCTTCTTTGGAATGGAGGGGCACAGTATTTTGAGTAACTTGGTAATATATAGGCGATGCTTTAATCCGGGTCGGTATTGCTTGTATGACTCGTTGTTAACACTTGTATGATTGGTAAACAAATGGATGTCGTTCAATAGATAGCTTATATTGAAGCTAATGAAGTCTAAAGAAGTCATTAATCAGCTGCGGTATCACGATACGGTTATATTTTTAGATTATAAAAATACATACGTGGGAATCTATCTATCTGTCTATACTTTAAAACACGATTTTACTACAATGTGGCCAGCCCGTGCTTTATAACGTATAAGTTTTATGAAACCACAGGAGTGGTTGGTGGTTGTTTTATAAAAATAATTGACAAGTTTGCCCGGCAGACATTGATTCCAACAATATATTTCAATATTTGTTTTATTTTTAACAGAATTTCGGTTCAACGATATAGGGTTTGCTTACAATAACTTGGTTACCGTAACAGCGTAACCTATCCGTTCCTCGCAAAACTATGAACCTTCGGCATCGACTCAATGAAACAAATTGATTTTATGTTTATCGTGATGAACATGACCTTAATCGGTGAAGTCGTTCGGAATGTTACGACCTCGGACAAACGCATTAACAATTCATATACAAGAACGTATTATGTTACAACTTTATATTGTGCGTCTGTTTTGACGGAATGTGAAATAATAGAGAACGGTCCGATTAAAAGATGTGATATTTCCGTAAATGTGTAATGAATAACTAGTGTCTTGGTAATTTAACAAATTTTTAAAAAGTTCATTCATATAGTCAAGAAACTTGTGAACCTTAATTATACTGGGGGTTTTCCAAAAGTAATAGGTAATTTGTAGTGCGCAAAAAAAACAAAATAATTTTTTTAGCTTGCTTATGTATCCACTAGCTGAATCATATTTAAATCATATAAATAAGCCACGATTTCCAGGAGCTACATTCATTTACGTGAACAGAAACTTTCAGAAAGGTAACATCAATCTGGAGGGAAACGAAATTAGAGCTGTCATTAAGTACCTCTGTTTAAATTCATACACAGCGACTTGGTACAAATATTGGGGGATTCTGCTCCTCCATATTCTACAGTTGCCCGCTGGGCTAAGGAGTTTAAGATGTAGGAACATTCACTGAAGATGGACATCGCGAGGGACGCCCATCCACCTCCCTCACAGACGATATCGTGAAAAAGTCGTAGATGTTGTAATGACATCAAAGAGTGACCATTAGACATGTAGTTGAGGTCACAGGGTAGCGTTCAAAGAATCATTATGAATGAATTGCACATGAAAAAGATCTCCGCGCGTTGGGTACCGAAAATGGACAAAAGAAAAAACGTCGACATTCGAGGAGCGATCTCGAAAAATTTTCGGGCACGTTTTATGACCACGAAGGAAACGAGCCTCCTCACCGACTACGACAATAGCGGAGTGATGACCGCTGTTGAGTCGTTTTGAGAGTGTCAAGATAAAGAATATTTTTTGAAGGGATTCTGGGTTTAGAAAAAAGATGGACTAAGTGTATTGTTAGGAGACTACGTAAGGTCAAACAATTTATAACAAAATCTCAATCCATTTTATTTTTATCAGCACTTAGTATTCATAGATTGTTCTTCTCGGAGATTTATATCCACAATTCACCCAACGTTAGCATTTTAAAATTAATTTTCTCTCGTCGCTCGAGGTCCTTTGAAATAAAGCAAGGAAATTATGCATAGTTCGATTGCTTTATCAGAGAGAGAGTTTTGTTGTATCGTTTTAGAAGATTCTTTTGAGTGAACACTATGTATGAGTGCGTCAATCGTAGCAGTGGATATTTAAACGGTATTATTATTACAATCTCGGTTTTAGCGTAGTTAACTTAATAAAATTTTGCGAAATAAGTTTTCTATTGTGTATAAAGTGGTGTTTGCCTAGTGGTCAAAATTCGTCCATAGTCAAGAAATAACGTTCTGTTTTCTGGATTTTTTAACAGCTCTTCAATAGCTACCTAATAAGAAAATATAAAAGAAAATCGGTTGACAAACAAAGGAGAAAAAGGGGTACAATGTTTTCTCTTCGCTTATCAATATATAGATAGTTGTGTTAAACGTTAATTCTACTAATATTATGAATGTGAATGTTTCCATGTTTGGATGTTTGATGAACGGATTTAGAAAAAAATGGCTCGCAGATAGTCTATTACTTGGAAATGGACATAGGATACTTTATATCCCGGAAAAAATTATCAAAAAACTAAATAATTTGTATAGATGTGTCTAGCTTTAGTTCCATAAGACAGTGTCATGTAGTTGTAGTATGTAATATAATTGTTTATAAGTCGTCTAGATAGCGCTGTATAGGTAGGCGAATGCAGTTTTAATAAAACGCAGTTATGTCAGTTTTAGTTTCCATTACCTATCGAAATATAAGTTTTATAATAGTATATAAGTAAATATATAATATTGTAATATAAGTATATAATATAAGTTTTGTAATGCAGTCTCTCTGGACTTAATTCTAAAGCCAATGCGGACACAGCCGCAGATAAAACATAGGTATGTTTAAAAATTCTGTAATATGTACAAGCAAAATGCTTAAATAAGTAATATTTATCATTAACAAGGTGTCAGTTTAGTGAGCGCCGAAGTTTAGAAAATAATGTCGGCGGAGAACTCTTGAGTGCAGCCGGCTGAAGTATTTTCTTCGGGTAACGAGGTCTGTTTGAAAGCGGAGACAATATAATCACGCGGCAAAGAGGCACGCTGTGTGTATCATCTACATAAAAGAACTATACTAGTATAGTAGCGTGGCTAGAATGGTAGTCTAATGGTTCGAGCGCAGGTCTTCGGCACGGGAAACTGAAGTCCGAATCCTGTACGTGCTCTATTTTTTTTAATTATGTGCGTATCACAGGTTAATGATCACTCGCGTCGGTGAAGGAAAACATCGTGAGGAAACCTGCGTCGTACCTTAGAGCTCTCCATAATGTTCTCAAAACTGTTTGAAGTCCACCATCTCCCACTTGGCCAGCGTGGCTGACTATGGCCTTAACTCATAATTATTATTGTGAGCCGAGTGGAAGCGGAGCACAAGTGGAATACTATGGGTTGTAATTATGATGATTATGAATAATGACTAGAACTATAGTAGAGGTAGGTATGACACTTAATTTTTATAAAAACTATGTAGTAAACCGCCCTCGCTTCGCCTCTGAAAATTCACGTCTTACGCTTAGCAATGGCACCTGTATTGTTTTAGGACTGGGTTTTTCTCGTTCTGTTTATTAGAAATACATGTATTTTTAATTTTTTTATTTATGGACGGATTGCCATGAAACATACTTTATATAATAAGTGATGTCTCCTGCAATATATTAATGAAAACCAAAATGAAATCGATTGAACTTACAGACAAACAGATTGAAACTACAAACTATTGTTTTGCGTTCTGTTGTGTTAATAAAGGGCCGTAATAATGGTTTTCCTCATATTTTTTTTTTGTACAGAAAGCGATTGGTTCAAATTTGATTATATGTATAGATATCAAATAGTATTTATTACACGGGTATACGGGTATAAATAACTCTTTTAAAGATATTTATAGCCAACTTTACATAAAACTTAAATGTTTCGTAACTGCGTTGCTACGGTTAATAATTCAGAAGAAATGCCTCATGTGTGAGTTTTCTTAGCTATTTAACCCTCGCTCTCAACTGAAAGTCCCTTCGCGGCAGGCACGGACAATAGAAACGTTGTTCCAAGGTTTCCTCTTCACTCCAAGCGTGCGAGGGATCTTACCAATTAACTTTTGTAAAAATAGTAAAAATTATGTACATCATATATTATGTAATTATGTACATACGACGTTAAATATGGAAATTATGTTTTTGATCCTTTTTTTTTTGTAAAAACAAAGATGAAAATTAAATCAAATCATGTATTTAATATTCAAAACAGTAATTACTTTGGAATGTTTATAGAAAAAAATTCTATAACTAAAAACTGTAAATGAGCTTGATAATTTACCATGCCGCTACAACTCACTGCAGAATCTCGTAGATAACGACCGTATCATGATTACGGTGCAGTTATTCTACTTAATTGACACATTATCGTGACTTTAAATAGCGGACCCCATACAAAACCGGTTGGTCCGAGTGCGATTCCGCACGGCCCAGTACATTTCCTTGGTAAAACGATCTTCTGTTTTATCCATTTTCAACGTGAGTTAGTGTGTTCACCGACTTGTCAGTGTAACGTTTTTAACACATACATGTTGAAGCATATGTAAAAACGACTAACAAATGTTTGCTTATTTGGCATTAAGCGGGTATCCGCTGGTCTTCCTTAATTAAAAATTCTAAGTAATTTAAGTAAGGAAGATTCTATGTAATTTTCTCATTGCAAAATGTCAAGTGAAAGAGAATTCCTTTGAGATTTAAAGAGAATTCGTACAGCATGTTCGATTATATAGACTCAAGATGTGCATCTGTCGTTAGATCGCTGCTTGAGAGAAGATCTGTATGTTCATTTATCATGGGAAGTAATCGTAAGGCGTACATAGAATCTGTTATCTATCAATTCAAGTGTCAAAGTTTACAAGCAGGTTTGATCTCAGAATTGGAAGCTCTGGGTCGGACAGGATTTACTTAATTTGTCCTGATACAGAAACACTCACGAAAATTCGTCTTTAAAATAATTATTTATATTGTTTTACCTAACTAAATACCGTAACGTTAGGTAGTTTGGTGTAGATACTGCGCAGTTAGAATACGTCACGTAATTTTAAATAATATTTCTATAAGTAAATAAAATTGTGTAGGGTTCTTTCAATTAAAAACTGCTCACTACTTTCAAATAAAATAATTAGGTTAGTCTAAGAAATAGCAACACAATGAATCTTACCTCCCAACAATGGGCCTTTACACCCTCGATTAGCGCAGCTACCAACCTCCATATCATTCAACGGAGATAGTCAGTACAAGTCAATGCAACAGCTAGATCAACTTACATACAGCATTAGAAATACTTAGTTCATATTCGTTTATATTTTATAACATATGAAAATTAATTAGAATACAAATTCTTGTTATAGAACATAGACAGCAACGGATCCACAAAATCATAATAATAGCTAACTGTCACTTTTGATGGTTAGGAGGTGGTGTCGATGTTCTACTATATGATATATGTTACGACCATTTTTCTAACAGTTGGATCATTGTCTCTCATCCGAAAGAACGATGTTATATTGTTGCTATTTTACCTGTATTTTTTATGTATTTTAACAGTAATTATCACTAAGTGCTCGAACGATCTGGCAAATAAAAAAAATCCTCTTCAAACACTTTTAATGATACCTAGAGTTTGCGAACTTAGTTGTTTTTCCATTAAAGGTTTTTAGGAGATCTAGGATATTTTTGTTGCGTATACATAATCGGAAGACAGTTGATCTCTAACGATCTGGCCGTATTCAGGCGGCCTAGAATACTCCCCCCAATCCCATGCTGGCAAAACAGGGTGTCGTAAGAGGCGACAGTAGTCAGCCTACTTGGTGGTAGGGCTTCGCGTTAAGATTATATTATCAGTATTATTATTAAGTCATTAATATTATTACTGGTATTATCTTTCCGCGAAGCCTGCCTGGCTAGCTATCACCCTCCTGCTTGAGTCAGCCGCCAAACGACTTGTCGTGTTCCGGCTGGGGGCTTGAGAGCCAGTACTTTCTTTCTTACCTTCTTCTCATTTCCCGGCCGACAACATATCACTGATATCATTGGTTTTGCTGATGTCCATGGGCGACGGTGACCGCTTACCTTCAGGTGGCTCGTCTGCCCGTTTTTCGGCTATTAACATAAAAAAAAGATACGTTGTAATTATTAGGCACTCTCACATTATGTCTGAAACCAATGTATCTTTTTTTGTAATTTTCACTATGCTTTTTTCTAGTTGAGAGCAATCCTAACTTAGCCGATTTATTTTGCTGAAAGCCTGTCTAAGAAAAATATTTTATTAACAGGTCTTTTGCCTCTGTATTTCATTGGCTTAAAATTTCAATTCACGTGCTGTACAGGTAATTTTTACAAACTTGGAGCGTCACTTTTATTTTCGCGGTGCCCGTTGCTTGGTAAAAATACAGTATTATTTTATTCTCATAGCGATGCGATCCACTTAATATACAGTTACCATTGCAGGTCTTTGGCATCCGTAATTGCTTAAAATAGAATTATTGTGCTATTTGAAACCGATTATGGATGTATTGCAATGAATTGGTTGATACACCTAATAAAATACCCTATTAAATATTATAACAAACAAAACACTGACTTCTATTTGAAGAAGCAGAGTTTCATGGTTCCATTTCATTTTTCACCTTTAAGGGTGGTATTTTTTCTTCAAATTCAAGTCGGATCGAACAGAAAGCTTAGAACAAAAAAGGAATTTTCCAAATCGGTTTATAAACGACGGAGTTCTGAGGTAACAAAATAAAAAAAATGCAAAGCAATATCTTCTTCCTTTTTAAAGTCAGTTAAAAACTTATTTAATATTTAAAAACCTATTAAATGTAAAACTCGCTTACGGATCCAAAACATTTCTTGTTATTCAATAAACTTGTACAACACTACTAGAAGAACTTACATCTAAACTGTATCCTGGAATATTTTACTAGCCAACATCTTATTAGGTGTATGTAAGTAGTAGCATGTCGATTATATGTATGTTTACGTGAATCAGTTGTCGTAGTTTCCCAATTATGGGGTATAATAAAGCTGGTTCCATTTGACTTTGAGCCATTTGAACCCATGTCCCCTGCTCGTGACGTACCGTGTTCAAGTAAGAGCAAAACTATCTTACACTTCGGATTTTCCTACTTTGGTGTTATGGATGGATATGCATATGGATACAGGATATCCTATAGATATAGCAGTTGGTAACCAATTGCGATCAACAGCCTGTTCCCGGTTATTGATATCGACTTATTAAGCTCCCTAAATTCCTGGTTGTATTAATGAATGTAAATCTAGATGAAGTTAAACTATTAAATTTGACACGTCAACAAGGTTCTACTAAGTGTGCGAATAATACGGTGTCATCAGAACCGAGGGAGGAAAACGTATTTTAATATATGGCAAATTAAATTCAGAAAATCGATTAACACGCACTGTAGGGACGGCGAACTGCTCTCGGGGTTTGTTTGTTTTTTGAATCGACGTCATAGCGGGCAAAATTGTTTTCAATCGAAAGGCCGATAGTTTATGTCATATTCATGAAATTTTGGCTTTAAAAGTGAATTGTGTGTTTTAGTTTCAATATATAGTGCCTATGTCAAATATTTGTATTGGACTTATAGAGACTTAATTCAAAGGGTGATACAATTTGTATACGATAAGGCCTGTCAGTGTGCAATGTATTTCTATTCAGAAATGGGTTTTCTTGCTTTTCCTGCCATCGCTAATTGACTCTAGCCTCAAACTTTAATCGAAAGTGGTATCTCTGTGTGAAGACTATTACAGATCTGTAAAGATTGCAGTAACCACTTATGAAGTCATTGCGTTCTCGATTCCATGCATTGTATATTGTGTAAGGGATATATTTGTAACACAATCATAAATGATTTTTGATTTTGTATTGTCTTCAATAAAGCAGGAAGTTGTATAAGGTCGTTTCCGGTATGACGTTTGACACAAAAATGACACTAACGTCAGTGTGGATTGGATAAATGGAAGAGCACGGTAGGGTACCGGGTTACTTCGACGTGCGCAGTAGCAAATGAAGCATGAATAGCAGACGATGAAGGGTAGAAGGAAGTTGTTGGTGAAATCAAAACAGTGTTCATGTGCCAGAAATACAATACAATACAATAAAAATTTGGGTGTTTTTCTAATAATTATATACGTATTTTTTAAACTCTGTGTCATTCGGTGATAACAATATCATGCCACTTAGTATAACTCTATTAAACTCCTTAGAGATTGTTAGGAAGTTGTAACTTATTTTGTACCAAGAATAAATTTAGCGAAGTTCGAATGACATTAGATGTGAAAGTTGGGTACCGTCTCGGTAAATACTCGCGTTCAGACAGTACTTAACGTTAAGTGAAAACCTCATTATGGTTGATTAACAACTCTCAAAACGTAATAATTACAATATTACTTGGCAGGGGAATCGGCAGTGTACTAAATTAAGGTCAGATCTGGGTTTACGAAGTCAAATTAATGTCTATTTAACGTTCAGTAATTACAGTGTTACAGGCTGTTAAAATTTGATTGCTCACTAAAAGCTGGAAACTTATGTACTTGTAGCTGTATTAATTTATATAATTCTGAATATTTCAGATGTTATTGAAACTAACAATGTCGTCGCGGATCAAATGATAATGGAAAATTCCATACGAGCTTCTGTTTTTATATCAAAATGTGTTCGTTACACGTTATTTAAAGGCAAAATTAGCGCTTCTTTACTTGGTTGTGGTAGATTAATGGGATTCGCACGAGATTAAACCATTATTATCCCTGCATTGCGGTTCCCGACACCGTGCTTTTCTTTTGTGAAGTCTCCATAAGCCCGGTCTATTGAGAGGTTGCAACAACAACCATAATAATGCCTTTGACGTTATGTTTTAATTTTACAATATGGCATTTGTTTAAGACCAAACATATAATATAACAGTGTTTAAACATGGTAACATTATTAATGTGTTATGTATGTGATTTCGATTTAGGTGTTGGCAACATTTTTGTTTGGTTAGCGGTTGTGTCCTTCATTACATTTTACAATAAAATTCATTGTTTAAAGTTAAACGCCGATTTTATTCTATCAACATTTCTGTCATTTGTAACGGAATTTCATTATACATATTTACACATCTACCCCATAAAGTTAAAATACTAGTAAATCTACCCATGAAAGAGCCACCAGTTTTGATAAGTCTGCAATTTGATACAATCAGTTTAGCTTCAATCCTAGTATTAATATTGTGAATATTGCTCGTCTTAAGAAAACTTTAATAGCAGATTTAATGGGCGAAGAAAAGGGAAGAACCCGCTGCTAAACTTAGCCTCGAACTTTACATTCCATCGTTTTTCGGATGTAATGTCTGATCTTTATTTATGTAGTGCTCAATATGACTCAAAATAGTGAATATAATCGCTTCTCTATGATGCTAGTAGTCGTTTAATGATGATGTCATTAAAATTAAATATCTAAAAATTACACATAGAAATATCATGTAGCAGAGTAATAGCATATCAACTCTCAGTGGGAGTCATCTGTTTGTACATGTAAATGAATGTTTAATGCGGCTTACTCCGACATCCTCGTTTATTGAGTACTCGACGTTTTCACGATACGTAAAATAATGAATTCCGGGCTAAGCATTTACGTATATAATATATAAAAATTGTTGCTGAATATGTAAGTAAGTAAATAAATACTAAACATTCATATTCTCACACAGTCGCATTAGGATTCCTAGTGTTGCGAGTTACATGAACATACATAAATAAGAAATCACAATCACGAAGAACAAACTTTTATGTGTTACATAAATTTCTGCTCCGTCTGAGTTCGAACTCGAGACTCCTCAGTTGGCAGAAAGGGTCGCTAGTAACAATTCCTACTATTACTGCGGTCAACATATGAAATTCTACATTTGGTCCCTAACACTTCGAACAATGTACACTTGAGCAGCTTGGCAAAGTTTATGTATATAAGTGTAATCAGTTACAGGGGGGTAGTTGGAGTGAGCCAGTGATGAGTTGAAACTATGGATCTATTTAGAAAGATCGATTCTAATCGCCGCGCACACGATGATAACGACAATTGTAATCTAGCTATAAATTTTAAAGGCCTATAGTACGCTATCCGCCTAATGGTCAAATTTTAAATTACAGTTCTGATCGTATTAAATGCAGATCAATTAGATTATCGGAAATGCAATGCATCTGGGTGTACATATGTATGTATAGATTTAATAGATGACAGCGCGTTTTTCCGGTTGGCCTAAGGTTGGAGGTGAGAGGTTGAGTGGCGCAAAGTTAGGAACTTTTTATAAGAATTTCCTTCAATATTCAGCGGATTCAGTGCAGTTCGATGGTGCTGTTATATCAGAAGTGGTTACGCCGCGCAGGAAGCCTTCGCCAGGCTTCAGAACTAATTAATAAGCTTACGTACTACTTGATATTATTAATGTACCTATTAATGTTTAATTATTAACGCGAAATTGCTAATACGAGTAGAATACCTACATATGTTGGCCGAGTGTCTCATATGTGATAATTTGTACATACTACATATATCATGAGTTTGATCATTTTATGTTATATCGCTAGTAGACGAGAGCCAAGCAACGGATTATGATGTTGAATGTTTTGCAATTGTTTGCCTTATGTGTATGAACCGTATCGCATTACCATAGAAACTTGTTGTAAATTGGTGGCGGTTGAATATCAACACTCCGACGTAGTTTCTGAATGTGCACAAGTCATAAAGTGCTCGGATTCCGTACAAACTTTGCGGCTGTTGTGTTCTCGATGCATAACGTCACTCGCATTTCATTCAAACATTTAATAGTTAATTAGCACGCGCTTCGAGCTTCTACCCAGTTGTAGTAGTAAGCTAACAAGTTATTTAATTAATTTAATGCTTTGAATTTGTTTTATCAATACACATGTTAATGTATAGGAGATAATTGTTCCCGTGGCTGGTACACTGGGGCTATCACAGTGCAATGCAAAACGACCCTGAGGTGCGAGATAACCAAGATGTGGCTACCCACATCTTAGCTTTAGAGGGTATTCCACAATTCTCACTTTAGACAAAGAAAAAATTGGATTCGATCACACGTGACTTAAGGTTTCATGCTGTGAATATATTCGTTTCCTTTAGAATAGAGAATTTTTACAGGTCTTTTTGTTTTTTTTTCCTCTAAATGATAATTATTCATTACGGAAATATGATTAGATTCAATTGGAGTATTCTAAGCCGCTCCAATATCGCCAATATTTGTTGACTAAACCCCTATTGATTGCTTATTGATATCAATTACACACAATAACAATAGATTCCTAGTAATTTAGTGCGTATTACTGCTCAAGAGTGTGTCGCTATTTACCACCAGGTATGTCAAAACATAGGTGTGATTAACATTGTCAAATTGTTCATCGTCGTTTAGTTTATGAGTGTGGTCGGTCCCGCCGAGTTACATGGCTGGATGTCAGCCAATGTGGGTTTGTTTAGAGCAGCGCTGCAGCGGTAAGGTCTAAGCGGTCCCGGAAGCAATATGCCGAAGTTTGTGCGTTGTACCAGGGGCGTGCGCTCCTTGTCGGCAGAAATGCAGTGCTTTACTTGCCATTCACAGATATTTTAATAAAACGTTCGTACGTTTTAGATTACTTTAATTAATAGTAAATAAATGAATAAACAAAATATAATAATTTAAAAACGCATAATATTTTATAAATAGCACCTATTTGCAAGCACACAAACATTATGTTTGCCAGGCGTTTGGCGACAAGCAAGCGGCGCTGCAAAATAATGTAACTAATCAACCAACTCATGCCGTCGTGTCTCGCAGGACATTTGTTCGCATGTGTGTAGTTATTTTGGTGTCCGTGCACAGTTCGCAAACGTATACACCCATGAATATCGAAAGCCGCGACTCCAGCGGCAGGCTACGGAAGTTCGGCAATTGTCGGGAATAATCGGAAATGTTCGTTGCCTATAATCCGAGTAAAAATAATAGACGGAAATCTAATAAATCACGTATGCACATTATGCATTTTTGTTTAGTAAAGTTTTATTTGTTTAAATAGCAGAAATGTTTTGTGTTTCGCGGGGGCCATTTTGCTTTTTTCATGTGATAAGCATTGATTACTATTTGTTTGCGCCAGTATATTTATAGTTTTCTTAAAAGATTTTTAATTTTAACATTTGAAAGTGTGTACATTTAACAGTTTATTACTGAATTTCTATAATAATTGTAGTGATTTGCTTTTACTACTGCGTTTATTGATTTTGTTTAAATGTTATTTGATTGTGAGGTTTGTGTTGAAAATGTGTATTTATTAAAAATTTAAAATAACAAGTTCTCACAATTGTCATTCAGTGAAAAGATTCAAATTGTGTCTAAAGGTAGGAGTGTACCCGAGTTACAACAATTAAAGCAGCAAAAAGGGAATGTAACTCGAAAGTTTCATGTTAAAAGTTATGAAACGTATAAATCTTGCGTTTATTTACATCGGGATATAGTAATCTCAAGTAACGGGAACCTTGAATATATGAAAATTGAAGCTGACTAGGTGAGTAGGTATAATATTTTAGCTTATTATTTTACTTATTAGAATTTCTTCCGCCGGGACGATCGATCGCTGTTTTGTCTGCGTTGCCGTAGAAGATGTACATAAATAATAGTACATCTAAGACTTGTTCTGTTGGCATGGTTTTCGACTTAGAGATCCGTCGCGTGGCTGTGGCTATGCTAAAAATCTATAAAAGAAAAAGTTTTTGTGACCGACTACTCCGCTGCATACCCAGTGTCACAATCCTGTGCACGCCGCTGCGTTGTACGTGGCAATACTCCAGGTCAAATGACAACTGACGAGGATCGAACGTTTCTTTGTAAACGTACTGTTTAAAATTATGCTGCTTCACAATATATTTCATAAAACTTTGATTTTTGTATGATTAGGTCCTAAGTGTTTTTTTTTTATTCCAGATTATATTATTAACAAAGTAATCGAGTACCACAGATTATTCTATGTTAGTAATTTTTTTTTATAATAAATAAACACTCAATTACTCACAACCCTGCATAAAGTTTTCCTGTGTTGTGGGAAGCATCTACAAACACTCACGACCCGAGAACAAACATTTATTTGTCGATGTTTGCTCCGTTCGGTTATCAAGATTCAAGCTATCAAGGACCTTCCCCTAGACATACATTGTCACCACTAGTTAGTTGCAACCCTGCATAAGCTAGTTACGTTATAAAATATATAAATTAACATACAACAACAGTGAAAGGTATTCACCGATTCATTGTTAGAGGTCCTCAAAAGGATTATGGAATACTCGTAAAACAAAACAAAAGATTTATGTTAAAATAAGATACAACAAAGTTGGTCGTGTTTGGTTTACAAAAAAAAACTCATTTCGCTGTCGCACCAAGTCTTCTGTTTTTCTTTGTAACTGATACTTTCCCTTAGGACTAAAAAACTGAAATGTCTGTATTGGTATTATTTTTGTTTTTGTACATATTCGTTCCACTATCAATGTTTTGATGACAAAACAAATAACTAATTCGAACTGCCGTTAATATTGTCTGTTCTGAAGCAAAACAATGTACGCCAGATCAAATCCATGTCAATTGGATACTTAATTTGGTTTGTTTTACACGCTGACTATTAAACCCAAAGTATTATTTTCATTTCAGTGATTTAGGGTTGTGAAAAAAAGATTGTGCCAAATAAAAGTAATACGCATTGTATTGAGATTACCGGGAGGGCCGATACAGATTCCCATCGTTAAGCTTTCTATATCAGAGATAATGCCCGTCAGCTCTCTTTCTAAACCGAGATGGAAATTGCTATTTTGCTGTTGTTCTAAATTAATTCTCGATTTCTCATTTCGATTACTTATCATTTATAATACTTAACTGTGTGTAATTATCTGACTTTTTTAAATTCCTATTATTTTCATTAAATATATTTGTAACTAGGAAATGCCCTCGCTCCGCTTCGGAAAAACTACCTTATGCTTAAAAATAGCATCTGCATTGATATGTATTTTTCTCGTTCTGTGAATTAGATATACATATATTAATTCATAACTTTTTCTTTATGGACGGATTGCAATGAAACTAACTTTAAGTATTAAGTAAAGTAACGCTTACTGCAATGCATTAGTGAAAATCAGAACGAAATCGGTTAAGCCGTTTCTGAGATTAGCGGGAACAAAAGCACAGAAAAACAAACAAAAATTCTAACAACTGTTATTTTGGGTTCTATTGCGTTAATAAAGGCCCGTAATAATGTTTTTGCTCATACATCGTTCATGTACAGAAAGCGATCAGTTAGAATTTTAGTATTAGTATATATGTAGATGTATGAATACAGCTTTTTTATCCATTGAAAAGAGACTGATTATAAAAGCCACCTGGCTAAAGTTTGACTAAGTCATCTTTTGTTTCGATGAAAGCTCTTGACTGTTGCTTCGTCAGAAGTGTACGTGTCAATATTAAGATTCTTTTATACTGCTGTAGATATTCTGAATTTTCACTTTCTCTTACAGTAGGTATCTTCGTTTCGTCCCCTTCGTTGTTCGTACCTGCTTGTTCATTTTTATTTAACAAAACACATTGAAACATTGCACGGTCGGTTTATAGAAGTGTATGGCAGTTAACCAGGTCGGTGAAGAATTTCACGATAATGTATTAGTCCCGTCAAGATTAATATGGAAGCAGGGCCCGGAAAACCCGTTCATTTGATTAAGCCTTTGGAGGGGTTAAGCTGTTCGAGTGTTACTCGTTCGTTTGGGTTAACCTTCGATCAGCTTAGCCAGTATAGTGATAAGCGTTTCGATCGGGTTAACCCCAACCAACCCAAGTTGTTTGGGATAGGGTTTTGAAGGGTTCTTTTTAAAGACTCGTTATTTTTAATTTGCTTAATTTAACTGCTTTCTTTAATGAAAAATAAATCCAAATACAATCACTTTTAAGATCAAAATCGATTGCGTTCAATAGGGAATCACCTACCGTTGAAAACCGTGGAAGGGGTTTTGATTGGGTTTTGAGTTATCTCGAATTAATCAAATGAACGGCTTAACAGCCTTGAATCTAAAACGAATCGAATATGTATAGAGTTTAAGACCGTTTTAGCTTGCGCTCAGTCCAAAACCGGTTACCATGAAAACCTCTTGAGGGGGTTTTGAGTTAACTCGAATTAATTCAAACAAAGGGCTCTTAGCGGTATGAGCGGTTAATCTTTGAAAGGCTTACCAGTATGTACCTAATGGTTTCTCAAAACCAGTGCTAAAAATACCCACTTAAAAACCCTTTCAAGGGTAAGCGGTTCCGGGCCCTGTCTGCAAGACACAGAGCCGTATGTCCCGTTTATGCCGGGACTACACGCTTCATCCATTTTCATCCATTTTTCTGCAGGGTGTCGTATTGAACCAAATTTCACAGTAGATTAAGGTTGCGATCAGCGCTTAAATATTATGAACCTAACAATGAAGAAGAAGAAGAAGAAACATTCATTCTATCATAGTACCTCTACCAAAGTAGCTACATTAAATAAAACTCACACCATACACATTTACTTTGTTCGATGTTGTTGTTGCAGAGGCACAAACATGACGGCAATGCACGTTATCACTATATTTTATCCAGTCTATTTGTAATATAGGTAGCAGTGAATAGTACCAATAAATTAAACATTTGTATTTATTCCCAGAAAAGGTTTTACTGGAAAATTTAAAATATAGTTAGCAATTTAATTGAAGTTAATTACCACTGATGGCTCGAATAATTCTTGTACGTACCCGGTACCCATCGAGCTACTGGCGTGAAATTTATTGAGCACATCATATTAACGGAGCCAATCTCTGTTTTCAATTATAATCGCATCAGTGATGTTCGAGTTAAATCAGTAATGTACAAGGTCATTTATAAATTGAACTGTATTCTTTTTTACAATACGCATCTAACAAAACAATTGATCGAACTATTTAATTGCTTAATTTTTGAAGAAATAAAGAGTTATCTACTCTAAAAACAACATGTCCCTAGTTTTTATTTTTATTTTTGGTTCGTATAGCATATTATACTAACCTAGGTAGTTTCTTATATGCTATAGTAATGAATTTGTTACCTTTATTTTGCGTGATAAACAAATATATGTAGCTGTTTTATGAACTTGTACCATGCACTATGAAGTAGAACATAGACTTGTAATATTTAAATATTTTCATACCGACTGTTTTAGGTTAAATAATAGATAGAAAGTAAATGTTAATTTAATTAAAACCAGAGTCGTGGAATGAAACTGGGTCGCGATATTGCTGCTGATTAATGTTATATACGATTGGTCTCGTTCAGTGTTTACTGCAATGTCATCATAATCATCACAATCCATGACTGTTCCGCTGTAACACACGAGTCATTTCTCCTTGACGGACCGTCAATGTTTTCCTTCATCGAAGCAAATGTTAATATATTAATAAACGCTTCAAATTTCTGTTATATTGTTCGTGTCCGTAAACTTTATAATTTACAAAGTTACGCAGCAGTTACGTTTGAAAGCAAAGGCATTTTTGACTATTCCATATTCCAGGGCATTGATTCAACCTTTCGAGCGTGGGGTGTTGGTTCGATCTCAGCATCGCGCATTTATTTAGGATTCGAAATTGAATGCAGCAGTTAAAAATGAGTTAGAATGAATACTTATTTTTGCGAAATTGAACGGGACGACGGCGACGTTAACGATTTCTCCTTTTATTCATAGGTTTTAGTATAAAACGATCTAAGAAAACCAGCCACTAGATTGAGCTTCAAGAGAAAACTTCGCGATCTCCTTCAAAACAGCTAAATTTGCCATCACTATATTCCCTATGTATTTTTATAGCTATATGTATATATATACTATATTATTATATTAATATATATATATGTTATTTATCTATAAATAGTATTTATATATAGTATATTGTACCTATCCTTATTTTGCACCGCCATCGTCGCGTTTCAATTTTGCCTGTTGGTTGACTGGCAGAGAATGTTTATAGCATTAAGTCCGTCTTTGTACCATTATTTTTAATAGTTCAGAAGAAATAAACAAATAAATAAATCCAAAAGATTTTATTTCGTAGCCTTCTCATTACATAAAGGGTTCAAAATAAAAATTGCAGCTCACGAATTAAACTTGCTAAGTTCATACGGCGATTGCAACTCGCATAACAGTCTTTATTAATGTGAAATCTAAATTGCAAAAATCATTCCCCAGCTCAAAAGGATCGGCAAGCAGAAATGTTTAATTGCTTTTTGCGTGGCTTTAGCTCACGTTTAAAACGTTTCTAACGTTTGGAATTGGAGTGCCAAAGTTGCTGCAGCTTTCCGAATTATGGCAGTCACCGTGAAACGTTACTGGAAATTTGATTGTAGAACTTTGTTTTTGTTGAAACTTGAAATATTAATCTGCGATTTTTCTTCATAATATTCCATCTAGTATTCCATCCGTGATACTGCATTGAATAATCACAGGCAATAATCATTAAGTTGTATGTGTAGTAAAACGGATTTTCAAGTGTTGCTTCCAGTAGATTAGTGATTCACGAGGCTGGTTAAAGTGTATGAGGTAAATATGAAACAACAGATACAACAGGTAACAATAATTACCGGTGCGGTTACTCTTTGGGTACATAAGGATTACGTTTCTAGAGGCGAAGCTAGGATGAGTTTACCAAAACTCGGTAGACATTGTATAATAGCTTTTGTTTGTTACTATTTATTCGCGCGACGATCCTATCTCACACGAAGCGAAGTATATCACCGTATCACCCAGTTATTTAATGTTTAACACTGTATACAGGTTATTATTCAAATTCTTGTGCAGTCATAGCTCCCTTGGATATTGGATCAAATGTTGTACCTATTTGTAGCATGGAAGCTATGGATACACCTCTTCCTTGTCCAGTGTCTCGCCAGGATTCATCGAGTGCCCATATGTAAAATCCTTCGCGGAGTGTGTGGCAACTTGCGATACAAAACGCTGAGTCCACAAATTTTATATTCACAAACTAAAGACACAAGCGTTATCCTTGTAACAACAAATCTAGGTTGAGTTATTCTCTGACGTCACAAATACTTTCTAGCGTTGCGTCCCGTCTGTGTGATGTCTTAATTGTGCTATGATTATGTGTTAATGATTACAATTCACATGTGATGTCTAAATATGGTAGAGATAATACAACGATTAAAAATAATGATGTTACATAAATTTATATATTGCTGGCACTATTTACGATAAGAATGTTGATGTCAATGTTTAAAAAAATCTGATTAAGAAGGATTTTGCGTCATATATTATATGGTATTGTATATAATCAGGGAAAAAAAACAATTCTATGCATTTTACATAGCCTTTTGTATATTTTTGTCCTCGTAGCGCAAAGTTATAGTAGATTTTATGGAACGTTGCTACGCAGGCCTAGGCGGCTTGTTTAGTGATTAGGTTACCAGTAGCCTACGTAAGTTTATAGCAAACAAGGTTGCTCTACTTCCGAGATACTACCGTTGGGATAACATCGAGATATACATTAATTTTCAAACCAACTATATACATTAAATTTTGCATCCACTGTAAGTGCATGAATACGTCTATACATTTGAATATGTCATTGTTTATATGCAACTGTCGCAATATGATTATATAAACATATTGGCGGTATTGGGGTAGCCTAGAATACTCCCCCAATCTCATACTGGCAGATCAGGGTGTCGTAAGAGGCGACAGAAGCCAGCCTGCTTGGTGATAGGACTTCGTGTAAGGATTATATTATCAGTTTTATTATTAAGTCATTAATATTATTACCGGTATTATTATCCTTTTATGAAGCCTGCCTAGCTAGCTACCACTCTCCTGCTTGAGTCAGCCGTAAAACGACTTGGCGTGTTCTGGCTGGGGGCTTCAAAACCAGTATTTTCTTTTTTATCTTCTTCTCATTTCCTGGCTGACAATCCATTAGTGATACCTTTGGTCTTGCTGATGTCTATGGCCGACGGTGACCACTTACCATCAGGTGACTTGTCTGCTCGTTTGTTGTCTATTAATAATTATGATAAATATATAATAATTTGATATTTTGTTAAGTAGTGTTTCTATATCCAAAGATACTCTTCTTCAAGAACTTCGCAAATTAGATGCATCCAAAGGCTCCGGCATAGATAATATTCCACCCATTTTTCTCAAACACGCGGCTTACTCACTCCATGAACCGATATATTATATCTACAATCGCTGCCTGAGTGAAGATGTTTTTCCGTCCATATGGAAGTCAGCTCGTATTGTACCAGTACATAAGGGTGGGTCGAAAAATGATGTTGAGAATTACCGACCAATCTCAATTTTACCAGCTTTATCGAAGCTTTTCGAAAGGTTAGTGCACAAACTCATATATCCCTCTTTACATACTAAAATAATTGAACAACAACATGGATTTGTACAAAAACGTTCTACTACCACTAATTTATTAATATACAGTACATATCTCTTTGAATCTTTAGATACAAACATACAAACTGATAGCATATACACGGACTTTCGAAAAGCTTTCGATCGGGTAGATCATAAAATTCTGCTGCACAAGCTAGCATTTAATGGTATTCGTGGTAATCTTTGGCGCTGGTTTAAGTCATACATTTCGAATCGTACACAGAAAGTTGTAATCAATGGATTTGAGTCGGCAATCGTTCCCGTAACTTCTGGCGTGCCACAAGGTTCAATTCTTGGCCCCCTGTTATTTATTCTATTCATAAACGACATACATCAATGTTTCCAATTTTGTAATATCCTTTTGTATGCGGATGACTTAAAGATCTTCCACTTAATAAACCATCCGCTCGACCATATGAAAATTCAAGAGGATCTTAACCGATTTTCTTCGTATTGCATACGAAATAAATTAAGTCTAAATTTAAATAAATGTAAAGCAATTTCGTTCTCAAAGAAAAAGACTCCTTCCAAGTTTCAATATTCGTCATGCGGTGTCGACCTCCGTTCAACTGATATCATAAAGGACCTTGGTATTACTCTTGACTCTAAACTTCATCTTGATTCTCATATTGAAAACATAGTGAACAGGGCCTATAAAATGTATGGATTTGTAACGCGTACTTGTTCAAGGTTCACCAGATCATCAACCCTTATCTACATCTATAAGTCTCTTATCCGATCTCAGTTAGAATACGCTGTATCTGTATGGAATCCTTACTACAATAAGTACATTGAGGCGATCGAATCAGTGCAAAAGAATTTTTTAAGATATGTTTATTACAAATTTAATAATAGCTATCTCTCTTATCAATATCTTTTAAGGAAGTACAATATACACACACTTAAATCTAGACGTATTCAGCTTAATGCTCAATTACTTTATGACATATGTCATGGAAGGTATGACTGTATACCTCTTAATAACAAAATTAGTTATAATGTACCCAGACGCACTCATACTCGTAGACATCAACCACCTTTTGCTGTCGTAAAATGTTGCACTAACGCTGGCAAGCGCTCACCAATGTATCAATTAACTCATAATTATAATGTTAATTTCAGCTGCATAGACATTCTAAGCTGTCCTCTAGGAAATTTCAAAAATCTTATAAAGCAAGGGATTACACAATGACACCCCATTATACGAGTACAAACGCATCACATTTATACACATTTATTTATTTCTTTCTTTAGACACAACCAGTTTCAGTTACATATTTTAGTAAAATGTGGTTAGCGATGTTGGCTCACAGCTTATCATGTTGTTTATGGTAATAGTCGTCAAGTATTTTTGTTGTGTTCTGTTTGTTGACCTAAATAAAGAGAAAAAAAAAATTAATGTTATATGACAAACATACTCCAAAACGTAAGGCAAAGCTGAGCCGTCCTGTGGCTCCATGGATAACCAGAGGCGTGAAAATGGCAATGACCAGAAGAAATCGGGCTTTCTGTAAATTTAATAGGGAGCGCACCGCGGAAAACTGCTTAAAACTTAAACCAGATGGCACGAACTGCCAAACGCCACTACATTCATAATAATATTATTAATTCTTGTCCCACAAATATGTGGAAATTTCTTCAATCTCTTGGTATATGCAAACCACGAAAAATGGATATTGGTCATTCGCTCACGTTAATAGAAATTAATAATCACTTTTCTCTATCTTCACCTTTGGACCCTAATATCCGAGCTCAAACGATCGCTTCTATTGCTGCTTTGCATCCATCTCCTACTGCAGCCTTAAAATTTACTCTTGTTAGCCAGGAGGAGGTCAGTTTTAAGCATTCGATCCATAGCTGTAGGTTGTGACGATGTAAATAGAATAATGATTATCACTATCCTTGAGAGCCTTCTTCCAGTTATAACTCATATAGTAAACTTCAGTCTCAGCTCCGGACAATACCCATCATTATGGAAGAAGGCCCTTGTACGTCCTATACCCAAAGTAGAAAATTCTTCTTTTTGAACCAAATATTTCAAATTTAGATTCGTCACTCCAAAGTACTTTTTTGAAATCTTCTTCGGTCCAGTCTCGATGGGCTAGGGCCCACTGCAACCGTTTTTTCTTATTCTGCGGTTTTAGAAGAGGTTTTCGAACAGCAACGCGACCATACAACTTGGCGTCTCGCAATCGTCTTCACTGTAGACACTGACACAGGTTTTTCCCGAGATTTGTTGACTTCAACGCGGATTTCTGGGGCTGTTAGGCGTCTGTTTCGCTTGCTGGTTACCACAATAAATTTGTCTTCACTAGAAGTCGTAGCTCTTGGTCTCCCGAAGCGCGGACGATCTTGATTACTGCCAGTTTGTTTGTACCGCACAATAGTGCGATGAACACAAGTCTTTGATAACTTGAGTTGAGATGCAATCTCACGTTCAGATTTGCCTTCATTATGGAGAACAACGATGGCAGTTTGCGTTTCGATACTAATTTCGCAAACTTTTCCCATTTTAGAGACGTCTTGACTGTAGGAATCACAAAATCAGACTAACAGCGGATATTCGTAGATAACCATGAAAATATCGGGTTAAAATAAACTTAAAAACATATTTTAAAAATATAGAACAATCGCATTGTAAGATGATGTAAGAAAAACGAAGTGTCAGCTGCGGTAATGAGGTAATAAAATTTTTACAATCGATTATCGGACTAGCTCTTCTTCGGCTCAGATTGCAGTTTGGAAACAATGCTGGTTTATGGCCCTTTCCTTGGCTTATATACAAAAGAATTAGCTTTTAGGCAATCTTTAAAAACAATAGAATATGCAGGTGTGCAGATTACTTTTTATCACCAATATTTTAAGAATATTTACTAATAACAAAAATCTTTTATTAGTGGTCTCAAACTTTTGACCGGTAGTGTAAGTTCGTCGAAACAACGGAACAACGAGAGGCGGAGTGGGCTCGCCGTCCGCGTGACCTAAAACTGTCTATGAAAGATGCAAGGTGCACTCTAGGATCTCCCTGTTTTCAGTTAGTTCCGCAAATATTGTTTATTGCAAACGTGAATAGAGTACAAGGAACACGAGTTTGGAAATGCTTTGCTACTCTTAAAGATTTGGTATTACCTGGCTATTACTTCGCAAGTACGTCAACACGATGTATAATGAGTTTACAAGGATGGCTTTTGAGTCAAGGCCAAACATAGATCGTTAAACCTCATATTCTTTATCCGTTCACATCTTCAGTGTAATTATCTGAATGTAAGGGGGTTGGAAGATCTCCACGTTTCAATCCGCGTCGATTGATATGTAAGTGTCAAACTGTCTTGAAGTGCTGACAGACAGTAGTTCTATGTTTAAGTTCCTCGGACAGAACAATATTAATTGACATAATAAAGTGATGTTAAGTTAAGATTACAAGTACATTTTATTCGAGGGAGTACCTACATCGTCGTCACAACCAATAACTATCTACTGTTGGTCTCCGGTTCCTCTTTGTATTAAAGTGACCGAAAGCCAAAGTATACATTAAATTTGAGAATAATACATAGAAATTTCCCCTTTGCACGATGTTTTCCGTCGTATAAAACAAGTTATAAATCCGTGAGTGGTTTGAATGTAGTGTCCCCGCGGGGAAGACCTATTTTTAAACCGCTAGATGCCGATCATCGCTTTTACCTTTTATGATTGATATTTACGTATGGAATGTGAATACTTTTTTCACGTTAAATCGCAAAGGAAGTGTGTGATCCATCATTTGCAACTATCGTACGAGAGTTCTTTAGATATATTGATTTAGTTAGCTTAAAAATATGTAATATTCATAAGCTGGATATTCAAATTTCAGGTTCTTACTCTTTCCAAGATAATAATGTTCGATATTTTGGACGATGTCCAAGCTGTCGGATGAATCGAGTATCGGTGTCTTTGGTTTACTTTATTACCATAATATATTTGAAGCGACTGCATACCCACGATAAAATTGTTTTTTTTTTAATTTGATAGTGTAGTCTTGAGTTTTTATGATTGGTATTTAGTGTTGGGAACCATTCGAAGTACCCATCGCTTCAAGAAATTTTGTAGCTACGACGACCCGACAGTTGTATCTTGAACATGTCTTAACATTCAGGTAAAACGATATCGAGTTAGGTTTTAGTTGCAGCGCAGTATATCACGTGTTCTATTCTTTAGTTCGTGACGTTTCGTGGTTAACCTACAAAAATGTGTTAAATCAATATGAGACAATAGAAATGGTTCAATATTTGAATAATAGCTTTTGAAATTGAGCTTATGTTTATAATTTGATACGTTAACTATGCCCGTTAAGTTTTATAAATTACTTTTTTTGCGGCTATCAAATGTTTTCTGCCATCAAATGTAGAAGTTTAACTTTATATGAATAATATTTTCATCGAAAAACGAAAAGGTAGTAGTAAAATGAAAAACAAAATACACTAGATATTGCACTTTACGAAAAGTACAATTTCAAGCTTCAATACACTCAATACACTCGGCAATGCCGATCTGTACTACGAAAATTGTTTGAATAAGAACATTATATTTTTTTGTTGGTCAACCATATACGTTTCACCTAGTGGCGGTATCAGGTGGTGTCGAGATGCGGTATCATATGGCAATAAATTCTTTATTTCACACACGGAATCCTGTGTCATCGTTTTTTCTCGATGAACGCTGAATATTGAAAGCGCATATTCGGTACAATTGCGCGATATGTAATTCCCCCAAGGTTTACGCTTGTCATCGGAATCTGATTTGCGACACCGTATCGTCGTGTCGTATCGGTTTTTCCCGTTATATCGTAGCCCCTTATTTCGGTAGGGAGATATAGTTTCGATGAATTATAGCTTTAATTTCTAGGGAAATCATCAAATTTTTATGATCGTGTTGGCATTTTTGTGATCATATTATGATTTGTAACTTGATAGACTATTTCTCCGACAACTTATGTTTAATGTTTTGATGCGGAATATTCGTTCAAGCATTTGGGTTATTCTTTCAACGAGGTATAAAATAGTCCATATATATTCTAAGCATATGAATATATACATTTAATATCTATGGGGAATCTTAATATTTATAGAATCAAGATAATATTTTTTTATGTTCGATCTTTACGGGTACCTTTGCTATTACGATAGCTTATCTATTAATGTGATAATAAATGAACGAAAAAGCTGAATTGCCAAGCTGGCTCGATGTGGTTTTATTACAAATATCTTTGAGAGTATTAAGTAGAACTTTCAACTTACTTCAAGATGTTTCTTCTACTCAAATAAATGATTTATTATACTAATACGAGACACGTCCATAACTTGGAACGACCTTAAGATGCAACTCCCAGGTAATCACTCCTAGACACTTTGTGTGGTGATTAAAAAGATATCCTCATTTATTTACAAGTTTTTATTTCATTTGATACGTATTTTATTATTCTGTCTACTTTATACTTTGTCATACCTATCGTCTTTTGTTTTTTTACCTAAACCAAAGGTCGTCTGGCAGAGACCGCTCTCTGCATAGCATGAAGTCCTTGTTATGTGCACCTTGGTTTTATAATAATACAAAATTATAAGGCAATAAGTATACCAAATCCTCGTTGTCGAACTCACAACCGTCTATGGATCGTTGTCCGCGATGTCCTTGTAAGTTATTTCTACAAGCCACGCTCGTAGCTGCCGCTCTCAAGGTTAATTCGTTTGTATTTATAAATAAATTATTTAAGGAAACTTTCTTCAGTTTTTTGCCATCCTTGAGAAATATTAGCCTTGTTCGTTTAAATTGTTTCGTGAAATAATTTACCTATTTTTTGCTGTTGACGTCCCTTTAGATAATTGTATGTTTGTTAATTGTAATATGTCCCGTAATACCTCGATTAATTTTTGATCATATTATCAAGAATAGCTTTTGTTTTCAAGTATTATAAAGAAATTTACACCACAGGGAGAAAATGCATAAATACATCCATTAATAAACTAATGAAGTAATAAAATAGTCTCAAGATTTATTATAATTCACTTCATTTAAATAAAGTAACATAATCTTGATGATGATAATGTTGATATATCCCTTTATTTATCAGTCATATTAGATTTTGGTCTATTAAAATATATTAGTGCAATGTGGAGTGTCGCTGTGATCACAGTGACAACACGAATATAAATTACTGCACTTGTTGTTTTATTCGAAGTTAGCTGTAGCAAAAAAATGCTTGAGCGTTGCCATATCAGGATATTTGAAGGTTCGTGCACAAATTCAACATTCAACAGTTTCTTTCGCCGAGTTTTTTCCAAAACATGAAAACATTTTTTAGAAATACTAATGAAAGCATAAAATTATATGCTTAGTAGGTTACTTAGGTGTTGTGAATAAAAATATTTTTTCTATATGATTAAATTAATTTTCATTGAAACGTCTTTTTTGCTTGTCAGGCTCGGGCAAGTCGTACACGATGATGGGGTCTCCAGGCGCCGAGGGCGGCATCATCCCCCGTCTTTGCGATGCGCTCTTCGAGAGGATAGCAGTACAACAGTCACCGCCCGCACTTACTTACAAGGTAATTTGTTTATTACTACCCACCGACTTGTGTAATATATATACACTGAATGGTTTATGTCATGTCAATGTTTATGTCAAATTAGTGTAAATTCGTCATTTGTGGTAACTCAATATTTTTGCGATTATATTATTCGCGCTGTCGTAGTACTGATCCTATAGTTTTAAAATGTTGAGCGAGTTGACATAACTTTTGCATATGATTTTGAATTGCATGTAATTGTGGAAATTTTAACTGTAACGTATATTTTTGCATTTTGTATCGATGTTTCATTCCAATTAATGCATCAAGGTCACGGCGTCATCGTGGGGAGAATCTCTTGACACTGACACTATGCTGACACTTGACTTTAATGACAAATGAGCCTTTAAATTTTACGTTCAGTTTGTTTTATCTTAGGTTTATTTTATCATGACACTGCACAGCAACGCAACCTGGCCGTAACGATGATTCATATAATTGGGTCGAAGTATCGGAAAAATACAAAAATCATTAACACCCTTTAAATTAAAGACACAGCTTATCCAGATGGTTACTGTAATCGGATAATGACCCTGTAGGCCGATCAGTAGCGACTGAGCACAGATTTTTCAAGCAAGATTTCTAGAGTAACATACCTATTACTTTACAAAGTGGTTATTATTATGTAATAAAAATCTAAGTTAATACGCCAGATTTAAAACGAGTTTTAGAAAACAGTGTTCAGAGTACTTGAACCACAAATTCATTAGGAGACAAATTTCCATCCCCAATTTCCTTGTTGATATTATCTTACGCTAATAAATTTGCCCGGGACCGGATAACCGGTTAAACCGGCATTTAATATTTTAACACTCTTAAGTATCCCCATAGATTGTATCTAAAATTTCGAACAGTCCACAATGAAAATTTAAATCACTGAACCCGTTTCCAACAGTTAACACATTGTTCCGATTTTGTACGTGAATAAACAAACTTACGCTCTAGATATTAACATGTGTATATCCAACATGTATTGAAACTACCCCAGATTAACTCGTGCTTTATTAGTTTACGCTCAGACGGTTCTCCTCAGATATGCAAGAGTTAAATTTCAATTTAGTTTAATTTAACTAGAAACTTGTTTACTTCATGTATCCTGGACATATTTTATTTACACTGGGCTTCCACTTAGATGTGTCAGCGAAATTGTTTCTTTATAATACTGTTTCTAGGCACGTGTACAGCACGTATACAATTGAAATAAATTACGATTTGCGTGGCAATGTTGACGTTAGCAGTTACGCTCATAAAATTTTTTATATCCCCCTCGAGTTAAATATTGTTATATTGCGTACATAATATATTAACGCGTTGCTCGTACAATATATTTTGTTTTTCGTTGTACAATTTTTTCAATCTCTACTGGTTAGTGGATTGTACAGATTTAACTCCGTTTAAGTTATCGTTATATTGTGTTGACATCTATTGCAAGTTTCATCATCGTCAAAGGTTGCCTAATATGGATTGCGAATATGCGTGAGCTCCACCCTGTGTTACCACCTTATACTTACCTTACTTACCTTATACGTACTTACCTTATCGTAAAGGTAAAATAAATAAACACATTACGGATTATGTAATGTTGGTGACAGACGTATCGTTATTATGTCTTCTGGGGTTGAAATAGTCATGTGTAAATGGCCCCCACATTTGCCATACCGAATTACAAAGTTGTTGAAAGCATCATGATAAGCAGGTGCGATTGAGGTTTTAATTCAGGTGAACGCTATAAAAGATTTAGCACCTACAATAAATTAAATAGCCAACAGAGGTTAAACAATCCATTCGCGTTCGCAGTCGTGAGGTTCTAGTGCCACACTGTCGAACAGACACCATTATCAACATTCGAGATCTGTGAGTTCGATAATTTGAAGAGGCTGTATTTTAAGGTTGAGTACTACTATGGCACCGTCATATATGTTCTAATACTCGCGTGGTGGGTCCAATTGTTAATCAAAATTTTGTCAATTACCACGATATAAATAAATTGATTGTTGCGAGTCGATATTATAAAAAAAAAAAATTACAGTTAAAAAAAACTAAGGAAATACGGTTTCGTAGCGAATGAACTAAAAAATTGAAAATAATGTTATAATATACAGTTTGTGATCAAGAGAAAGAGAAAGAAAAAGAGAGAGGGAGCTTCCTTTAATTCTGTATACTATAATTTTTTGAACATATTCAAAATAAGATAAAGTAACTAACAGAAAAGTTAGCTTTAACATAACGTTTTTTTCTGTTATTTAGTTCATATTTCTACGAAAGCGTGTTTTTAGTTTTAATAAACTATATTTTATTTTTTAGTCTTAAAATTAAATTGAAGTTAAATAGTATAAGGACACTTGAAACTTTTACATTTTATAAGTGATAAAGAATTCTGATCCAATTTATGTACGTTTTCGTAATCTCATCATTTCATCTAACGCGTCACCATTACATTGGACTCTCCCTGTTAACTTTGAGCAATCGAGTTTTTCTATTTGTAGACCACCTAATGATTTTATATGGCTGATAGCTACATATGCCTGTCCAGCAGCAAACAGACTTGATCCCATGAAAATAACTGCATGATACATAATAATATACATACATACATATATATCAGGTAATATAAAGCGTATAAAAAGAATAACATTTTAGTAGTTAATTCACATGGTGATAATTGATTTTCGTGCAATTCGGCACATATTATGTTCTTGATATAATTGAATGTAGAGGTTTACATTTGTGACATCAGGTCGAGGTATCGTACATGGAGATCTACAACGAGCGCGTGCACGACCTACTGGATCCGGAGACGACGCGGCGCTCGTTGCGCGTACGCGAACATGCCGTACTTGGTCCCTACGTGGATGGACTCTCGCAGCTCGCCGTCACCTCCTTCCAGGTAAGACGGGACAGGTCCCCCTTACTAATTTGCTGAGCGTTCACAGTGAGTCCCTTACTAGACTACTCACTCAGGTGGAAGAATGGACAATATGTTTCGGTGAAATTTCTCTATCAACAAACCTGCTAGATATAGCTTAGAGGAACATACTGCCCATATGATATCTTACTCGAAAAAGTGCTTCACTATCAATGGCTTAAGTCGTAAATTTTACTACATGGTTGTCAAGTTTGTGTGGCTGTGTGTCATTTAGTCTGGTTACAGTTCAGATATTCCACCATCTTAACAAGGACTTATTTCACGCCCCAACGCTCAGGTTTGTTAATTTTCTTCTGAAGTTATTCTTATCTTCTATTCTAGTTATTTTTTTAACATTTTTATTTATACTTTACTCTGTACAAATGCAAAGATATTATGAATGTAGCGTATTAAAGAAAATATTCTAAAGTACTACTTCTACGTAAGAAGCCTCGTTTGTAACATCTCTTATTACTTTGGTCTTTAGTTAAATTACTATCCAGTTACCAGCTAGAACTTCTATTCAGCCGCTGGTGACTTTATTTATTTTAAAAATATTTTAATTCAGGTCCGTGTTCGAGGCTCAAAAGCTCGTCTTTTCATTATGAAAGTGGAAATATAGAGAGCCAAAGTTAGTTCGTTGAAAATGTCCTCCCGTCATTAAAATATCAAAGTCATAATGCCACGCTTTGAGTATCCAACGTTTTTAGAACAGTTCAAAGCTGGCATGAAATATGTTGACCATGATATTTTCAGTTAAATTTGTTAAAATGATATAAAAAAGTCTCTTAAAGCAGATAACACGCGAAAGACTTGGAAAAGATGGATTTATACCCTAGTAGAATTCGTTAAAAAATTATGAAGTACAGTTACAACAGGCAGAAAGAAATAGAGATAAATGGAGGTCGGGGGAAGCTTTTAACGCGAAGAGCCGTCGTACACGAGACAATCTAAATTGACACACAATACATTTTTATATTTATTTTCTCCCCCATTTATTATGGCAGTTTCGTTGAATATAACTAGCTGATGTGTTAGCTCTTTTTTATTTATGTACTATTGTCAAAATTTTCTCTTACTAAATACAAAATTTGTTACAATGCCATGTATCGGATCTTAGTATACCGTTGAACCATAACTCGAAGAAACAAATATAAGAAAAATGAAGAAAAAGTGTCTGTACAGTCGGTGCCAAAAACCCCTGCAGCGGATGCCAACAAGTGTCCGAGAGATATACGGGACGAGCACCGACTACGTGCTACCGCAGCATTGGACGATGAACTGACACAGCTGAGTAACATTGGGCATTCATATCTGTCGTGCGAGTTAATACGATGTCGTTCTGAAATTGTATATTGCCACAGAATAGATGGAACCTGCTGCGTTATACGGCGATGTGGTTTATGTAACAATGCAATTTTGTTGTCGCTTTTTTACAAATCACGTGGACCCACAGTGCAGCCATCGTAAATGACCTTTAACCGTCACAGAATAAGTGAGAGTAACTTAATACATATGTATGTAATTCTTAATGCTTACTGATCGAGTGATAAAACAGAGCCGCGAAACGGTTCAAACAAGACGTTGAAATTTTAATAGTGTATACAGTTCAGTAACGGGGGATTTGTTAATATTTCATCGGTTATTGCTCGATATAGGGAATGAAAAATTGTTTTGTGATTTGAATAAATCTTGCTAATTTGGGTCAAATGTTTTTAGTATGTATTTTTCTATGTATGTATTTTAGTGTGTATGTACGTATATTTTTCAATATATATCCCAAGAGGATGTGAAACTGGGCATGAATGTTCGTTCAACCTTTCATTTTAACTATAATCTACAGGGACAATTTGGAAGTAACATAACCTTTATAAAATTACCATTAATTAAAGGATTCTTCAAAATTTCACCCTTTAGGGTTTGAACTA
>PDGT01000044.1:2388274-2495514 GCA_003671415.1 Megathymus violae
ATCACTAACGAATAGACATTCATCTGATGGTGAATAGACACCGTTCCGTCGCACATGTGTACATTCGTAAAAACAAAGAAATACGCTTCGTAACTCTTTCACCCACCCCACATTTCAATCGAATCATTTTAACATTGTAAAATTAAATTTAGAAGGAGGGTACTAAGCAGCCAGGTAAATAAGAGTCCTACTGTCATGTAAGGGTATCGCAGGGTTTAAATTGAGCAGAATAATACTTTAGCGACCTCCACCAGAAGGGATCTAGCAATATCGTTTTGGACTTGAAAATGGATGAAACCCCTTACATCCTTAATAAGCCTTGCAAAGAAATATTTTTTACTTTATTTAACAATAACTTTGTGTACATTTTTTAAAGTTAAGCTTATTTTGTATAATTATTTATACTTATATAAAGTACTAAGTTTGATTATAAATAATTAGGACGCACTGAAAACGAACTCTTATAAATGCACTGTAAAATAAAATCTTTAAAGCTGCATTGTTACACTGTACAAAAGCCAACTATATAATGAAAAGTCGGATCAGAGGTTATTTGAAAAGAACCGCAGGGACCACTGTACTAAATAGGTCTCTTCTCAAAGCTAAGCAAATTACATTCCAACCGATTCCTTTGTGTTACATGAAGCACATTGGATATCCAGGTCAATTGTTCCAAACTGCTCGGGATTTAATTAGATGCTGCTGGAGTGCAAAACTGTCTGTACGTCCCGCCAGCTGGGGAAACTTTCGTCATTTGAGTTGCACCTGCCGCTTTTAAGGGTACTACTTAGTGCAGCTGTACTTAAAATTATTTGGGGTAGGTAGCATCCACCGAGTTACTTTTGCTATTAAAAAACTTGCTTAATAAACAGTTGTTTCATGTTTTCAATTCACACACACATATATATATCTGTCGGTCTGACGACGTATGTCATTAAAATCACTGAATAGTTTTACATGATTTACTATCTCATATCATGAGTAAATTACTACCTATTTCGATATATTCCCGCCGAATAGGACATAAAAATTGATATGGATAATCTATTAAGAAGGCAGTAAATAACATTATGAGTACCTGGCGGCAGCTATTATAATAAATTACATGTTCCTGGTTCATTCCATTCCTCAAGCAATGCGGATGCTATTTTTAAACGTAAGGCGTAGGTTTTCTGGGGCAAAGCGGGGGCGAGTTACTACTTTTACTATATTAATGAATGCGTTTGTAAGTGTTCATGTAACTTCTGAACGACTTGACCCATTGAGATCATATTCACTCACAATATATTTTATGTTGACGTAATAGTTCGTAGCTACGATAGGATCAGACAGGTGGCGCTTTAGTTAATTAATTAATTGTCATATTCTATATTTATAAATATCACACCATCCGAGAGACCTTGGGGGTTTTGTGTATATATGAAGTGCTAGTATATAAAACAATGTTATAGTGCAAATTAAAAGAAAGTTGGATTGTATGCGCCCAATGTAATTCACTGCTGAATATCTCATTAACATAAAGGCACTTTTATAATATGTCGCATCAATTTAAATCTTAAACCTTTTGCTAGTGCAGTATACAGCTCCACGCGTGCTTTGGATTCATTGACGATACGCGGTACCATACAAATATATATACATATATGTATGTATCACATCCAATACATTGTTTAACCATGACTTACATGAATTAATTCATCTGCTAACCATTTGTATTGACTGGAGGGTTTTACGCGTGACCCGAATTGGATGAGATTGAACATCCTCGTTAAGATCGTGTCTACCTTGTCGGCTCGAAATAATTTATTGATACAGTCATCGAATTAATAAATGAATTGTAAGGTTTGTAAAATACGAAACTTTAGTTAAAACATTGTAACTATAGGGCAGTACGAAAAAGTGAAATGAAAATATGAATATTTATTTACAAATCGTTCGTATTTATTCATCATCTTGTGAAAGTAACTGCCCTTTTCATTGCATATTTCTCGTGGCAAGTGGCGCGGTGCCTGTTCATGAAAAATATTATCTGAAAGGAACTTTGAATAGCACAATACACGGAGTGCTGTTTTCGTCCTGATCAACAGTTTTCTCATTTAATCAAAAAATATTGTTTGTTATTACGTAATTTATTTCAAGTTGTTTATTAACTTACATATAACATGTTATTGTTAAACTGTTAAATGACTTACGTATGTAATAAATTACACTTTAAAATTACACATAAAGTAAACTTTAGCTGTTAATTTATTTTATGAAATTGGTATGTGTGCGTGTTTATCAATATTTTTTTCTCTTTAAACTCAGTTAGTTACATAGATTCAAACATTTTTTTAGGGATAACAGAGTTCATGCAGCTCTAAATTGTCTTTTTCTATAAATGCATAATACATAAATAATATACTTCGTAATTCAGAAACCCTCGGTAATAGTTCACCACGATGCTCCAGTAACGAAGTTCTTGTGCCGCCTATAAGTAAGATATGTAGTTATCCTAAGTTTGTCATGAAGCAGCCTGTTTTACGCTACACGTATTTATTTTATGCTACGTCGAAGCTGCTTTTCTCCGGTCTTAATATTATACTGCATCATTACGTAACATATTTTTTTTTTTTTTTTTTTATGCCCTACCTGTCCGGGCGCTCTCAGGCCCGGCCCGCGAACTACAATAAAAGTCATCCCCTGACATCGCTCGTCAGGGCCCTTATCTTTCTTTATTTGAAGTAAAGATCTCAGTTACATTTGTCTTAGCATTAACTTACTCTAACAATTTTCACTTATTCTATTTTATTAGTAGCTTATATTGCTTATAATTTTTATTACTTATATCACTCTTAATTTAGTTCTTATGACCTATGTCCACATTCTTCATTACACTGTCAATTTTAATTATGTACATTGATTTTTTAACTACTTACTTATTCCTATTTCTTTATTCAATTTTATTTACTCACTAAGTCTTGTTATATTTTGCTTATGTGCTATTACTATGTTTTCACTTAATTAATTAATACATGTCTATTCTGTATATATTCAATATATATGAACAACATATTTTTATTCGCTATTTATTTCTTTGTATTACTTTATTCGCTATCTTAGTACAATATTCTAAGAAAGTATTTCTTTTAGTTTTGTCCATCATTATTTCATTTATAGTGCTTGCTTTTATTGCTATTTCGATTTTCTGTTCACATGTCAGTCTCTGTTTTGAGTTGGAGGGACAATCAAATAGGAGGTGGGGTACCGTCTGCTCAATGTCAGGATCACAGATGCATGATGGGCTATCCCTACACCCGAACCTGGCCAGATATTGGGCGAACCCACCATGCCCCGTGAGTACCTGGGTGATTATGCCTGTAAGTTCCATTTGTCTAATAATTTTATATGCCAGTACAGCGTCTGGAAAAAATATTCTTGTTGTCGTAGCAGTCTCCCCGCTCTGGTATTTCCGGTTCCATTCATCAAGAGTTCTCGCGCGGATTAGTTTCTTGACAAATGAAACCGGGCAAAGGTCGTAATACGGCTTGGTTTTTGTTTTGAGAGCTGCTTCTTTTGCCACTTTGTCGGCCCTCTCATTCCCCACTAATCCAGCGTGTGCTTTAACCCAGTACAGGGATATCTCCTTGCCCTGGGTTATGCCTTCTTTTATGTTTTTCCGCGTTTCTGTGGCCAGGTGATGCTTCGTAGCGTTATTAGTTATCGTCTCCAAGGCAGATCTCGAATCACTGTATATTCCAAAACTCCCCTCTCTGCGCTCCAAGATTATTCTTGTCGCTTCGCATATGGCCAGGAGTTCTGCCTGATAGACCGTGCAATGTGGTGATAGTTTCAACTTGACGGCTCGGATTTCAGCTTCGCTGTTCCATAGAGACAGGGCTGCTCCAACCTTGCCGTCAATTCTACTGCCATCCGTGTATATTCGAACCGCGTGGATGTTTTGGCGGTCGAAATGCTCTTGGTCTACCAGGCTCATGAACTCCAGACTCATATGTTCTGCAGGATGGGGAGTCTTGTCATATGCAGTGACGCGCTCCAATTTCCTATCTTTCAGGTCCTCAGTAGGTACCCCTCTTCTGGCCTCATAGAGTGCTGCCGACTCTCTAACCCGGAGGTCCAGAGGGAGCAGTCCTGAAAGCACCAGGACGGCATTTTGGGAGACAATTCTATATGCCTTTGTTAGCTTTTGTGCATAGCCTCTTTGTACGCTATTCAGTAGTTTTTGTATGCTTATTTTGTTTGACGCTGGGGCCCATGCGCTTGCGGCGTATAATATTACGGGCTCGACGTCACATATATTATACACGAACGCACGTATACACGCACGCGTACACACACTGAGATAAGCAGTGTGATCTCAAGAAGACATCGGGGCTCAGGGCGTGCATGATCACAGTCTGAGGCTGATAATATTTTTGGTGTGTACAGATGTAATAACATGTAATATATCGAAATATAAATTACATCCCGTTGTTCACGTTCACCCTACTCAAATCGCGCCGTTGTAAACTCGCATTGTTGATTAAAATTGATGTTATAATGCTAGATTGCCTCAAAGTTCATCCGATGAAAATAATGCTACATTCGATGAAATGTTCCTAGGTCTACATAAACGGCTTTTTCGTCGTGCAGTCATTTTTCTGGTTCTTTAGTCCCGGAGTAACTTAAACTGACGTGCAAATAAACGGCTGGAGTTTCGATAAATTGAAAACGCTTCTATGCTCTTTAAACTAGCCCCGGGGCCGGGGAAATTGCGGACTGAAATATCGAGTTGTTGCCATCGCAGGATTCTCACGCGAATACGAATGTAAATTCGGAATTGATCGCAAGAATCCCAGATACTGAATGTAAATAGAAAACCTAGTTACAATATATATTGCCCTTTACTGCTTTCCTTGATGAAAATATAGCCTACCCAGAGAATGAATTGAGTTTTATTTGTATTGTAGTAGTATTATACGGTCACAGGTCAATGATGGTTTATGTTTAATGCCTGCTATCGATTGTCCATTCTACAATATGAAACAATAAATTGTAGTATCTGTTCTGTATTGTGTTCTGTATTTTGATATCTATTGTACCCTTTAGGTATTTAATAACTCCAAAATATGTACGTGTTTTGTAGTAATTTTTATTTGGATGTCAGTAGTGCTTAAATACGACCATACGGTTACACTATTTAAGGATTAATAAGAACTTCACAGCACATCTTTAAAATTAACATTCCCTTATTAAATACATAAGTTCTAATGCAAATAATGATCTACAAGTAGTTTTTTCACACGTCACTTCTAAATATCACAATTCTGCTTATGAATATTTATCTTTATCGTATGCATATGATATTTTTACACATATTTCTTCAAATATTTTTCGTAGAGGTTTATTTATTTGACTCGGAATAAAGTACATTTGGTAAAACATTTTTTGGAGAATTTCGACGTCGCAATTACGACCATTCGCACGAACGTATTTCGCAAAATAAATCCTCTAATGTGGCGTCGCTACACCAAAGAGTATTTTATAAAAATAAATTGTTATTGAATGAATGTGAGATAAAGGAAGTTGTTAATACCAAAAGTAAAAACTTTCCGATATGTCAGGCTATGGTCAAAAATGGTTTATAAATTATTCATAAACGTTTCTTTATTCATATAATTCTCATTCCGAGGCGCAATCAACGCTTATTCAAGCAACGCACTACAATTAGTCCATGTCGCAGTAGTTGGACTGTGGCATGTTGGTACACCGACTTTTATTACATTTGCGTGCCACATACAAATGATGTGGATACGAGTATACACTTTAAATCCTGCGTGTTAAGGGACGCTAAGAACGCTATCACTCACGGGGTCACGACTGTACACAGTTGCGAGCGAAGACATACATACATACGTATGTACGTTCCATACGCACCTTGTACGCCACAAGACGGACTTTGTTCATCATAACACTCCCCGCTTGACAACTACCCTATCCACCTACTAACATTTGACATATACCTTTTCTATTATGTATACACGGGATAATGTAATTCCAATATTTTTTTGAAAGTAAGAATAAATAAATGTCGTCGAACAGAGGCGAAAGAGGTATTCATTTGTTTTTGCTATTTATATATAGATAACATTTGGTCGCCTTTCCAATGTATACAATCGTATATAGTAGGATATTTAGCAGTTCCAAAAAAATTTTTGTTTGGAGCAGAGCATATCATGGTATTACACACATGCGTGTATGGTATCTCACACTTAACTCTTCCATATACTCGGCCAATTTAATTACTAGGCAGGGTCACTCGAGCAAGGGTTGCGGCGTGAGACACGAAACTCTTAACTCTGAACAAAGTTCCGAGAAGAGCGCTGAGGGTAATTATTGTTGCAGTAGAACAAGAATAAGTTACCAAGGTACAACGCGGCTCATATATATATACCACTTTCAATCATAGTATCGAATTGAACTTCGCAAGGGTACCTAACTTTAATGAATTTTCAATAATTATGGTTTTCACAAACTAATCTCACAGACGGCAGGTAGGATGCAGTGTTGTTCAGATTATCTAGAATGTATTCTCTTTCGTAATCAAAAGTGTTCGACTACTGTAAGGATATATATTGTGTCTTTACTATATATCTTCTATATGCATTGTTATGTGCTGTGACATAAGTAGCACTTACATATATGTATACTGTTTGAATCATAAAACACGTGTAATTCAGTGATGCGTTTGCACGGACATTAGCTATATCGCTTAGTAATTTCATTGTCGGGAATTAATGAGTACAGGTGACGGATTCCGCAGTGTTTTCCCAGCTATTAAGTTATGTGTGTCTCGTTCAATATATAACATTCGTTTGTTGAATGTTTGTCCATTAATTTTTACAGTACAAACGAATAAAACTACTTCTAAAAGGTTTTTTCCCAGTTTTTTTATGCAACTGTCGCCAAACGAACAAATGGATCACGTGATGGTAAGTAGTCACCAACATCCGTACATTTAATAACACTAACGTAACATTGAGGGTATCACGAAAGTGTTGCCGATCAAGAAGAAAGCAGTAATCAAACCGTATCTTAATTTAGTCTTCAGCTCCGTGATCATTATAAAAGATAAAAATATTAGATTTTGAGTTTCAATAGTACCAGATAAAAAAACATCTACCATTATACGTTAAAATTGTCTAGATTGCGCGGAGCCTACCGACTGTAAAATCAAGGGGACCCGACGCCATTGCGCCGCTCGTTAACTCAGCAGCGTAGTAGGGGTAGGTTTGCTTAAATTCAAGGATGGTAGGGGCCCATTACTTTACAATTTTTGTCATTTACAACCATTGCATTAGCGTTAATTAAGCGCCAAACAAGTTCCTACATGACAGACATAGGAGTGGCGATGGTAACTCCCTAGGCGAATCGTACAAAACTTGTACTACTTGTTTGTTTGTATAAGGGATAGTTTTCTTAATTAGTTTAAACTTTACATTTAAACGTTGCTATCTTAATAAGACGCGTAACAGTAGCTAAGCAAGGAACTTTTATTTTACATACTATCAACATATTACATATTGTTGCATGTTTAGTCCAACTTCATTGTATTATTTAAGATATATAATATTCATAAGTTTCGCCCCCATATCTTTATTTAGCATATCGTTTTGCTTTTGTGTTAGTAGTGACGTGTGAAAGCACTGCTTGTAGGTAACGGATGTTAAGGTATTGATACTATAGATGAATATATAAATAACAGGAACGTCTGGATATAATAGTCCAGGAACCGTTTCCGCGCTGGTTAAAAACTTGCTTTTCAATTGTCATTCGATTAGGTACACGTGTGTTGTTTAAAATATACGAAACGATATGAAACTCTTCGAAGTTTCCATCTTCGTTGCTCCTCTTCAATGTTAGAACATCTTTTCGAAATTATATCACGAGTAACAAGAAAAAATGGCGTACACAAGTGTATTTTTAATAACTAATACCTAAGTGATTTTGTATTTAAACTTGTATACAATAATTACGTATATACAATATTGATAACCTACAGTTGATAACCCACGGTTTTTTTCCATAGAATATGATTTCTACAGGAATTACTGAGTAAGAGATTTGAATTGATGTTAATTGAAAAAAAAAATACCATGCAAGTCATATACGTAAATTAATTATTTACAATTTTAAAGTATAAATAAGTAGTTGAATGCCAAATATTTTGTCTAAATAAAATTATTTTGTCGTGACAAGTTCATGAGTTATTAAAGCAGAAACGGATTGTAGTTTAATTTATATCTATAACTTGGACGACTGGGAAGGCATTCCTATGGGTCCAATCAAGTTAGTGGAAGTCATTAAGCGGCATAAGTTCGTTTCCGATATTATTCCGCTGTTCCCAAGCGATTTTGTTAGGACTTGTGAATGTAACGCACAGATTGCCAAGCTTTTTTCATCCACCGTCATATTGGAGAACTCAAAAACTTTTAGAGCCAGCCCTCCTTAAATTATCAAAGTCGCGCATTTTATTTTGATATCGGGTTTCTACACATAGTTTTGAGCTTATTGAATAGTCGCGACTTCCCAATTTCCCCGGCTAAACGACCCCAAATTTTTCCTCCTACTGCCCTTCTTAAGAATCCCACAGCCCGCTAGGGATCGTATTCGCTTACTTTGCGAACGACTGATTTACAGCAATTTGATTTCGGTATATGAAAAAGCTTTCAGCTTTCTTTTGTGTACGATAGTTGATGACTTGCTTCATGGCTATGAAGTCAGTTAAATTATTCTATTTCATTATCTTTATTTGTCAGATAAAGTGAGAGCACGTCTAACATTAAATTTATAAAGTATTGCCTTTTTGTTGTTCGTATTTAAAATTTATGCCACTAATTATTTTTATATATTATTTATTTCATTAATAAATCAATAATTATTATTTTACACAGAATCGCTTTAATTTTCCCTTATTCTTAACAGATATTATGTTCTTGTATTGTTATCTTTATATTGTGGTAATATGTAATTCAAAATACAGGAAATATTTCCTCTTTACTTCGACAAGTTGTAAATTATACGTCAAGCAAAATATGAAAAACCTATTGCACTGCACAAAGTGATGTCAAGTTTTAAAGTAAGTACGCAACCTTGTCATGCTAAGCGAAACAGTTATTCCACTCTTGGCAATCAATCTCGATCGACGAACGAATCGAATCGTCGCTCCGTAATTAGTTTTCTTTCTTCGTTTTATTTTTGCTCTTAATTGAAACGCAAATATTGATTTCTTTCATAAACATTTCACGGTGACAATTATTTGTGAAAGAAGGTTCCAGTTCAATTTATCACGGGTTATTGAATAAAGATCGTTTGTTGGGTAATTTGGTATGCAACGTATCTACGTTACGTATCTACGTATAGGTAGGTACGTTACGTAAGGCGTGTTAGCATGTGACAGTAATTTTTGGCTGATCAGCTTGCCTTAAAACGGTTTTTCAATACTCGTATATGGGGCAGGTTCTTCAAGCCCGGACGCCTCCTAAAGCAGGACAGAATTTGAATCAATGGAAGAAAGCGTGACAAATTTTTACTTATGTCTCAGTTTGAAACTTCCTCTGAAGTGAAGTATAAGGTTAAGGTTCACGAATTAGTGTCTTTTCGTTCTTCGTAGATATTTAGTGCAAATTTAGAGTTCAGTAAAAATGTTGTTTTTTTTTTGGTGTTTGTGAACAGCAATTAAAATAAGGAATGATGATGATTATTCGGCTATGTTACTTATTTGTCATTATTTGCAAGAATCTTGTAACAAGATTTTATATTCTGACTTGGATTTACTTTTCTTGCGTGTCTTAAGGTCCCTACAAACACTGTAAATGCCCTGTAATGGCGAACAAAAAAATAAAAAAAAAAATAAACGTTTACACACTCACACCCCCGCACTAGGATTCCCTGTGTTGCGGGTGGCATGGACATACACAATGATCACATCACATACACCCATGACCCGAGAACAAACATTTATCTGTCACATAAATATCTGCCCCGGCCGGGAATCGAACCCGGGACCCCTCGCTCGGCAGGCAGGGTCACTACCAACTGGGCTACGGGGTCGTCATACAGTTTTACAATAAGGTTTTTCTAGTTGTATTAATTGATTTCTTGCAATGTTTTTTTTGTATTAGATTCAATATTAGTAAATGCGAAAGATTGAAAGAAGATATCGATAAGATGTTGTAAAAATATCTATAAGGAAATCATCTGAAGTGTAGAATGTTAGGCACAAACTATCTACTTAAATTGACTACATTAAAAAAATAAGGATAATGCATAGTTTCCCCTATATAACAAGACGTGAAATTGGTGCTGTTGTGGGGGTTGGTCGGTAGTAATTGTAAATAAATAAATCATAAACAATTTCAATAGCCCAGTCGGTCGTGACGCCGCTTGCCGTCAACGGGAGTTCGGGTTCCATTTCCGGCATTTATGTAACGGATATATGTTTTTTCTCCGATGTTATGTATTTCTGATGTTTTATTTGTGTATGTTCATCCTTCCCGCAACATAGAGAATTCTAATGGGTTCGCATGTGTCTATGAGATTTTTTAGCGCTTCAATTTAATGTCGATATCTCATAATGACAGACTGTAATTCTTAAGGTTCGAGATTGAATGGAGTCTATATAAATATTAATGGCTTTTGATCTCTTTTTATTTATGTTGTACATGTTTTGTCTACCATTGTGTTGAGTTGTAGGGAAATATGAAGCGTTGTTAAGCTTCATAGAGATATTAGGGAAATAAACGTACTGTATAACGTGCACATAAGGTGGACGAAACAACTTGTTTGAACAGAATCGAATCACTGATCATTTTTAACCAGATCTCTGTCGATATAGGTGAGAATGTTTGTTGTACCTCCTGTGGGTTTTGTAAATTTTTCAACGGGTTTCAACAGTTTCGTAAGTCAATATGTACCAATGTATTAACGTCGATCAGATCTATCAAATGGAAACAGTCATCTAACATTTTCATCGAAATATTAGTAGTCGTTCTCTTTGCTAACCAGGCGTATACATAATACCAATTTATTGTAGGTTTGGGGGCACGAAGTTGTATTGTTTATTTATGTATGACACGAAACGCAAACGTGTTATGAATAGGACGCTATAGAACTACGTCTACACCCCTGTCGTCGAAACTACTCACGTTTGCGCAGTTTCACGTGGGACCGAGGAATTGTTTTCGTGCCCCGGGGCGCGGATACACGAGCCAATTCAAACGGAACGGGGGAGAAATGAAAGAATGACCGGGTAATAAGGGAATATAAACATGGGAAAATTAGGTTATACGGCGCCGGATTCGTACGTGAACGGTAGATTCGGAACGCTGGATTTATCAAATATTGATATCGATTACAACTACCTTACACGAAGGAGAACATTGTGACGAAACTTGTACATCTGTGATTTATCGTCAGTGGTGGGTAATGTTTGCTACACGGCCGGTCAGTGTGGTAGGCTTAAATAGTCTCGTTTCGAGAGCAGATTTAACTTAAATTGTGGCATAGTTGTTGTATGATGTTAATGTGTTCTTTATTTACGTCAACTATGAATTTAATAACTAACCGGAGTGCTGAAGCGATTCCTTATTTAAGTAATATTCATTTTGACACTTAAGCTTCTATTTATCGAGCACACGACCACTTAAGATTTCCGATCGTCTTATACATCATACGTAATCGTGGCGTGGCGATATTGACACACCTACTTAAAAACTCTCATAACGGGGACCCTAAACGTCCTAATTTTGCAGTGGAGGCGATCATTAGATAATACATCTATTTTAAACCAAATGTTTTGTACAATCAATTAAAATAATTCATATAGAATATATCATTCATCATTAGGACATCGACAACCTGATGACCGAAGGCAACAAATCCCGCACGGTGGCGGCGACGAACATGAACAGCGAGTCGTCGCGCTCGCACGCCGTGTTCAGCGTCGTGCTGACGCAGACGTTGTGCGACGCCGCCACCGGCGTCACGGGGGAGAAGGTGGCGCGGCTGTCGCTCGTCGATCTCGCGGGCTCCGAGCGGGCCGTCAAGACCGGGGCCGTCGGTGACAGGCTAAAGGAGGGCTCCAATATTAACAAGTTAGTATATTTAGAGGACGTACATCGTGACAAACACGAACGACAAAGCCGGTAGTCACGCTCGAACGCGATATTCGTCGTCGTGCGCGCAGACGACAAGGTACGCAGTAGATTGAGAAAGAAGGGTATACAAGTGTAAGTATACCCTACATTTTATATGTGTACGATGGTAACTTATTATTATATTTATTACGATACAGTCATTACGAACTCATTCTGTGTTATATTTTTTTTCCTTCCTTATTGGAGTGAAACTTCTTTAGCCGCGCTGAGAGTAAAAAATTAGGTCGTGATACATGAGTTAGGAAGATGAACTTGTCACGTTTCTTTAGTACCAATATATGATAGATGGCATTGCACTCCGATGAAGAACAATAATTATTTTTAGTTTTATATGGAAAAAAAATCACATATATTGGTTATCCAATCGAGGGCGTGTTTACTTACAAATGTGCATTTGTGTTATGCGCTAGGTTAGAGGGGACGCCTATTTATTTCGAATGTGTTTGTTAAAAATAATATTAATATTTTCATATAAATTGTATGAATGTGGAGTCATTCGTTATACACTTAATTTTTATCCTTATCAAAATATGTGAAAAGAATATGAATTTAACTATCTAAACGTTGAGAAGTTTCACTTCAAATACACGCACATGGTGCACACAACCGTTTTTTATCTTTTATAAGACAGAAACTAACAACTCTGAAGTCGTCGCAGTCTTTATCCATATTGTAAGTATTTTATCGCTTACTTAAATATAACGCTTATTTGATTTTTGCATTGCAAGCAAAAGTAATAAGCTTTAGCACTATGGCTTCGAGTTTGAATGCTTCCGTCGCGGTAATCTGTTTACAGGTTAATCACAATGTTACCGGTTCTAAATATGCTGATGTTATATTGTCCTCCTTTAGTGATTCTGTGTCTCACTCACTCGCACCTCTTGATTATGTGTATGTGAGGCCGTCGATTGTGGTAGATGGACGTTGTCTTATCATCGTTCCACCGTTCCAGATCCTTGACGACTCTCGGTCTCGTGATATCGAAGCTGGCGGATCAATCGTCGGGCAAGACCAACAAGGATAAGTTCGTGCCGTACCGCGACTCCGTGCTCACTTGGCTGCTGAAAGACAACCTGGGAGGGAACAGCAAGACTGTCATGGTATATTCAACTTTAACTCGTTAATTGCCAATGCTTGCTGGTAATGCCACATGGCTCTCTTTATCTGTTGTTCGTAGTTTTATGTGAGGTTGTTTGTAGATTGTCAGAGTTTTACAGTAAGCGTATTTATCAGCAAGGTACTTGCATGTCCGATCGCTAACTTTATATTATTATGACAAATATGTACTTAGCGTCTTCATCCACTTAACATCGCAAAACTGTCCCACTGTTAGGATCGGGCTTACTCTCAGAATGAGAGAGAATGAGTCACGTGCAGGTTGCCAGACCTTATAACGTTCGAGAACATTAAAATAAATGTCACTTTTGGTACACAGAATAGTTTTTCTTTTCACTAAAGCTCGTCAAACGTCATCAAAAAATAAAAAATAAATTTGGCTGACAAACAGAGCAGGAAAGGCGTTTAATTTTCGCGTTTTAATATATGTATAAAATCCATGTGACATGTATATTTGATGTGTACAGGTGGCGACGATATCACCAGCGGCGGACAACTACGAGGAAACGCTGTCGACGCTGCGTTACGCGGATCGAGCGAAGCGCATCGTGAACCACGCCGTGGTCAACGAGGACCCCAACGCTCGCATCATCCGCGAGCTGCGCCAGGAGGTCGAGGCGCTCAAGGAGATGCTGAAGCACGCCACCGTGAGCACTCCATTATAGGCCATACACGTACTACATATTAGAATGACAAACACTGACACAGCTTTGAGACCACGGACAATTTTTAGCTGTCAATTCTCTTGGCGATGAGTTTAATGTTACACATTTTCTATTACAATTAATACACTTCACCGATAAGCTAATACATTTTCTAATCTACTACCGCGGGGAAAAAGTTGAAATAACTTAAAAGAAGTTTTAGTGGAGATTGATACGAGTAACGCAGTGTCGGACATATACCGTATATATACAGACAGAAATGTAAGAGACGCTTAAGGCTTTTTTTTCTTTAGATACAAGGAACACCTAATGAATGGGAGGTACAACACAAGATTACAATACAACATAATATTACGATCTAAGGAATAAGAAAGAAATTATAATATATAAAATGATAACGAAAACTGACTATGTCTTAGTTACGTGTGCTGTTTTCCAGGGTTCTCCTGTCGGCGAGGACGTCCACGAGCAGCTGGCGCAAAGCGAGCATTTGATGAAGGAAATGTCTCGCACGTGGGAGGAGAAACTCGTCGAAACTGGTGCGTACTCGTAACGGACACATTTTACCTTTCTATCTTATCGATTTCAATGTCCATAGTCGATTCTGAAAGCGATGTGTGGTATGCCGACGATCTTATGTTAACCAAAGATTTTTGTTAATACATTATTTCCTAGTACATTGACTCCTGCCACAGAATAGAGATTCGAATATAAAGGTCATTCGTTGTAATGGAACTAATGTAGGCGGTACGTTTTGCAATTTATGAAGTTGGTTGCGGGCACGGGACGGGTCAATGAGTCCGAGAAGTTCGGCTCGCGGCCAATCGGACTTATACAAATTTATACGACGAGAGACACTCGACGCGATGTCTGGTGATTTTGTACTACGTTTTATAAGATAATTAACCTCTTAAAATGAACTTCCTTTATAAGGAACTTATTCACTCTTTAATTTAATGACATTATAGTAAAACGGGAACATTGACGCAGGTGGGGGTTTAGTTGTTTTTATTTTAATACTAACAAACAGTAACGAACTTATACTTATTAAAAATACGCTCATCTTCCAACTGTGCGTATAAATTTAAAAGTGAATTTCTAAAGGTTTTACAATGACTTGAAAATCATGTCCTTTCCTAGGTCGGATACAAAGCGAAAGGCAGCACGCGCTGGAGAAGATGGGCATCAGCGTGCAGGCGAGCGGGATCAAAGTGGAGAAGAACAAGTACTACTTGGTGAATCTCAACGCAGACCCCTCGCTCAACGAGCTGCTGGTGTACTACTTGAAGGTATTTTTATTTGTTATTTTACTATCATTGTCATTGTTGTGTTTGAACGAGTGAAATTTATGGATAATAGTCTAATAAACATTTAAACTAGATAATTTTAGTTTTAATCTCGTACCCCGTATTGTTTATTGATGTTTGCCGGACGTCGTGTTAGTAAGTCTCGCTTTGATTCTTACGTGCAAAATTATGCAATGGACGAAATAAGCAGCGTCCTCAACGAGCCGATCGACCGTCTTTCGATGACAAGCGGTCACTGCACGCTCGTTTCACGAAATGCATCGGCGATACGTCGCCGCCCCAGGTGGAGCCGGGGGACTCGAATATTTTTTAGAATTAATTACTATTTGCTTTGAGGAACGAAAAGTGGAGGATAATGGCTATATAATTGTTCAAGTTTTGCACTTCCTATATAAAATTTTGTCACAAATTTGAGCAGGAGCGCACGCTCGTGGGCGCGGATAGCGAGGCAGACATCCAGCTGTCCGGGCTGGGCATCCAGCCGCAGCACTGCCTGCTGCTGGTGGAGGGCGGCGGGTTGCACATGGAGCCGCTGGGCGGGGCGCGCTGCTTCGTCAACGGCACGCCGGCCGTGGCGCGCGTGCGGCTCGGACACGCCGACCGCATCCTGTGGGGGAATCATCACTTCTTTAGGGTCAACTGTCCCAAGGTGGCGACCGTGTGCGGGGAACACGCTACAGGTACGGCGACTCGACGACTCCGTACTCCAGTCGTTAGGTCGTAGCTCGTCGACCGATACACGTTTGTAGTAGATAAAATATTCCCATCGGGAGATTATTACCGCTTCTCCTTTCCCGAGGATTGCTCATGATTGATGATAATGATGGGGACGTGAAATGATTTCTATAACACATTTTAAATAAAATGTTTAATTATCATAATCATTTTGTAGCATTATCATAGAACTGACTACATACATTTGACTACAGTATTCCTACTATAAACCTCTAGAACATTGCTCTACAGCTTGTACCGTTGCGTTGTACGTTGTGTTGAAAACCATATTACACATTGTTATTTATAATTGCAGCCGCCGCCTCCGAGCCGCAGACTCCGGCGCAACCCATCGACTACAACTTCGCACGAGATGAGATCATGCTGAACGAACTCAGCAACGATCCTATACAGACTGCCATATCCAGGCTCGAGAAACAACACGAGGAGGACAAGCAGGGTAACTGGAACTGCATTATTATATTTAACCGAGTGATTGGTGGTCGGGTTGGTTAAGAGCACAATTGCTTATTTATTTAACGAATCAACTGTTTTTAATCCGTCAATAAATCTCTGTTGACATCGAAAATGTAGTTCGTGTTGCACAAACGGATACAGAAAAAAAATGTAACATTCAACTGAGTACAGTAGAAACTTAATCGATTTTTTATTGTTTATTTATATCTTTCTTCAAAAACAATGTTTGATATAAAGTGCATTCATAATTACTGACTTTGTAAGAATAAAAATATTTTTTTTATGTTGTTACGTAATTATTTTTTTATGTATTGTATTGCCAGTGGCTCTGGAGAAACAACGTCAGGAGTACGAAAGACAGTTTCAACAACTGCGGAATATATTGTCACCTTCCACGCCGTACCCTCCGTACTCGTACGATCCTCTCAAATTGGGTAAGCATCCATAATAATGCAACATGACAGTATCTTAACTAGCAGACTGGAAGCGCGCCATCTTGTAATTTCTCCAATCCCTTCTTAATTGTTTTTTTAGTGAAAATTATGGAGTTCGAATCAGGTGTGAGTGATAAATAATGGTGTTCATGTTAACAATGTACCGTTGCAGGTAAGATGACGGCGTGCACGCCCACGACGGCGGCGCGCGTGGAGCGGTGGGCGGCGGAGCGCGACGACACGTTCAAGCGGTCGCTCGGACGCCTGAAGGCGGACATCCTGCGTGCGAACGCGCTCGTGCAGGAGGCCAACTTCCTCGCCGAGGAGATGAGACGGAACACGCGTTTCAGTGTCACTCTGCAAATACCCCCCCAGAACCTCAGCCCCAATAGAAAGGTAGTAAGTATGACCGGCGTTACTGACCGACGTCCGGCTGTCGGAGTCCGTTGCTCGTGGTGAATGTACTTGTACCGTGTTTAACTGACGTGTGTGATGACACGTTCTTATGCTCTACGGCTTGATATTGTTAATTATTGTCTTTTACTTTCATATTTATTTAAAAATCTGTAATGGAGCCCTCCGTTTAAATTGGATAATAAGATTAATCTTTAATTAAAAATAAAATTAAATCATGATGTAATAACAGAATCACAATTAATTTATATTGCAGAATTTTAAATATTCCTACTCTCTCTCTCTCGTAGGCTGTCACCATGCATGCCGATATTCGGTGTAACTGTGTACGGTCGATGTGATGTCGTTGTTTGCTCTTGTGTCGCAGCGGGGCGCGTTCGTGTCGGAGCCGGCGATCATGGTGCGGCGCGCGGGGCGCGGCGCGCAGGTGTGGTCGATGGAGAAGCTGGACAACAAGCTGGTGGACATGCGCGACCTGTACGACGAGTGGCGCCGCCGCCAGCAACGGAACGAGGATCAACTAGATCCGGTGCGTATTAGCGGGACGCTTCCATTGGTGGGGAGGGATTAAGTTATTTTAAAATATTATGCAGAATTTTCTGGTACGAATCCGTATTGAGGCGTAATAATTCGGTTAATACCAAAGCAGTTATGGTATCATTCGAAGACACCATAATGTTTCGCAGGCAGACTCTTTTTAATACGCAAATTGTAAATATTAATCTATATTTTGAATATTCATTTTTATTAAAAAAGGGAAATGATTAACAGATTACATTATAAATACAGTAAATGCAATGGACAGTACACGATCTTTACGGTGACGTAATAATATAAACATTTGATAGATTGTAGATTAATACAAAAAATGATAATTAATTTAATTAATTATATTCTCGGAGTAGGTGTAATATCAGTTACTATTAAAACAATTGTAATGATATTATTACGATTCATATATAACTGTTAAGTTTACTATTACTACGCCCGCCTAGTTTCGGACCTATTCATGGCCCTTTCTGAAGAGCCATTCGCGACGAGAGCGAGCTCTGCGCCCTCCGCGCTCGCCTCGACCACGCTATATCATCGGGTAGGTCCGGATGTCTATCTGATCACCCAAAGGCAGAGATCCGATAAATGTACCGGGTGTGTACACGATACCTTGTTACTGCGGCCACACTTAAATAGGTGAAACTCGATGCAACATCGCGACCAGGATATCGTAACACAAAAATGCATAGCAGAAGGTCAGCTGTTACCAACACGCTCTGATCGGATTTGATAAAGCTTCTGTACTAGCGAGAGAGACGTACCCAGTACCACGCAAGGTATGTGAAGTAACAGAAATAACCCGTCGTCCGAATTACAAGCGTGATAACGGATGAAGTCTTCCTTAGGCTGTAGGTACGAAACTGGTCGGGCGGATCCGACTAGATAACGTAACGAGTAAGCCGTCACATACGGCTATGTATTCAAATCATTAATCAACCTGATGTGAGTTAAAAATATATTATTTCCAAATTAACAATTAATATTAACGTTATTGGCTTGGCTTTATTGTAGCACATACACGTCATTCTAACAAATGTCATCACCGATGTCTGCGTACTAATGTGAACTAGTAATATGTAACACTCACGTCGCACTAGTGTGCGTGCGTTCGTGTACGTGTAGCGAGTCATCGGTGTCACTTTAATTTCAGGAGCCACCGCAAGTAGAGCCCGAGAGTCCGAGGGTGCGTGTAGTTTTGTTGTAACACCGTTGTCGTTGGTAGTGAAGCATGTTTTCGTTGCTCTGTACTCGGCGTTATAGTTGTTTGCGCATCGATTCCATTCTCATTCACTGCCACATATAATACGAGTTCATTATCATTATTATAATTAAAATTAGTGTATTGTAAAGATTTTTTCAAATATTTGAATATTGAATAATTAATGTAATTTCGTCTTATTTTTTAAAACCGAATGTCTGATCACGATTGACTTATTCATATATAATTGTTGAAGTGATATTCAAAACCGAAATAAGTTGTACATTTTAACTGTAACTGTTACTAAACATTTTTGTGTTTATTACCGATATTTCGACCCAATCACACGGGTACGTTGGAGTCAGTGTTTTAATTGTATTTACTGTATGTACTATATTAAGATTACTCGGGTTAATTTTTTTATGCAAATTATTTGTGACTCCAATCCGCTAGCTGCAAAAGCAGGGAACTAGTTACTCCTAATAATAGACGAGGCCTTGACCATACTCCTTAACGGCCCTTCAGTACAGATTAGTTGAGTTAAAAATTACGCACCTAATATTAAATTCTTCATAAGTCTTAACGTGCGTTAAGGGTCTTAAGTCTTGCCCAGTCACAATTTTTAACAACAGATTTGTAAATAGTAGCAGCATTTTATATATTTTATTCATTCAATGGTGAGCTTCGTCACTATTTAAGGGAATATTCATATATCGAAAAATTAATTCACGGAAACTTCATGACATTTGTAATGCTCATTAGAGAAGTTGGCTTGATTTCAATCATTGTTTTAAATAATTTTCACTTCACCTTCATTATTATTTTGGGTTTTATGTAGTATAAATTACACTATATTTCGATTCATTGTGCATATCATAATATTGTTTTAAACGTTATCACTAAGTTTTTGCTACACCAACATCAACCTCATTGAGTATCATTGTGGTTGCAGGATCAGAGCGAGAAGACTCTGGACCCGTTTTACGAATCGCAAGAGAACCACAACTTGATCGGCGTGGCGAACATATTCCTGGAGGCTCTATTCCACGACGTCACGTTAGACTACCACACTCCCATCATCAGTCAGCAGGGGGAAGTCGCTGGGAGGTTACAGGTGTGTTGACTTTCTTCGGAATTTCTGTTTATGGTAATCGAAATGTTTGTCACGCATCATTATACACGTTAAGGTAGATATGTGTCGACATAAATATTTACAGCATACCGTCAAAACAAACAAACAAACAAACAATAACAAAAGTAAGCGATATTTTAATGCTAGAACGAGGTGTAGTACAGATCGTAATAAATTGCGCGATTAAAAGCATGAGGTGTACTCACATTCGTGTGGTCATTCCTGTATTGTGTAATCCATCTTCACAAGTGATGTTAGATGTAAACTACTTGAAACCTACTCGTATTTATTTGCAGGTTGAAATCAGTCGCGTAGCGGGACAGTTCCCGCAGGATCGCATCTGCGAGGCAGCGTCGGACAGCTCCGGCGACATGCGAGACGACGACGAGCCCGTCGACCAGGCGACGCAACAGGTGCGTCCACACACCGGCTGGCTCTCGTGCGGCGCTCGTAGCCTATAGGATCAAGTAATAGTATTAACGTCCGCACTAACCTGGTTCTAATTTTGTTAGCGACGTATCCATCATATTCCGTTTGCTTGTTTCAATAGACCTAGTTAAGTGACGCGACGTTACATGTGTTGAATAATAACGAATGAGAGATATGACGGTTAGTGGAATAATATTTTTGGACGCTTCGAAGGCCAGGTTGAGACGTGTTCAGATTCATAGATAGCAGTCGTTGAGCCTGGGGCCAGTGGGAGGCATAAGGACTTTCACTATAGGTTCGGTCACTAACCATTTCATTAATCTGCATCAGACTAGCGATATAGTAAAAGGTTTCTCCGATTATTAGGATAAAGAGCCTCGTGGTTTGATGATGAATGATTTCTTAGAACATTTAAATATGCAGCGTACATTTTCTTGTGTCTGATCGATGTTTGTAATGTAATATTTAAGCTTTATATTATTACTTTGATCCTCGCAGGTGACCATTCGTGTGGTGATCAAGCAAGCGACTGGGCTTCCGCCGTCGCTGTCAAACTTTGTGTTTTGTCAATATACGTTGTGGGGCGGCGGGGAGCCAGTTGTTGTTCCGCCGCACGTAAGTGCGGACACGCCCCCGCCTCCTCCCTCGCAGCCGACGACTCCCAACAATAACACAAACAACACTTCGCCCAGACATCACCTGATGACGTTCCGGTTCGATCATAAGAAGGAATTTACTGTTCCGCTCACGGAGGAGTTTATTGAACACTGTGCAGGTATGTGAACAGCGATCACCGCTCACGGCGCAGCTAGTTGTTTTGAGATGGGTTTAGAGTTAGCAAGTTGAACACTTTTGTCATAATACAATTACATTTTTGATTCCACTTTTGCAGAGGGCGCGCTCTCGATCGAGGTGTGGGGTCACCGGTCGGCTGGGTTCAGTCGATCACGTGGTAACTGGGAGGTGGAGGCGCAGCAGCTGGCCAAGGCCCGCTCGCTTGCCGACCGCTGGGCGGAACTCACGCGCAAGATCGAGCTGTGGGTCGAGATACACGAGCTCAACGACCAGGGCGAGTACGCGCCCGTCGAGGTGAGCACGCAACGAACGTTCGTCACGTTAAATGGTCGGTACGATTGGAGAGAACATACTATGCATCGTAAATTTTGCTCGAAATAAGCAAAGTAGTATTAGTATTAGTAGTCTGAGTGGTGGGCACGATTGCTCATTGTAGATTGTCTCCCAACACCACAAGTCATTGGTCTTAGTGTGCCCGTAGTTGGTACTACACACTCGGTGATAAGTAGTCACTTTAAAAGTATTATAACGCCAAATTGTCCTACCATCAATTGTTTAAATGCCACAATGGTTCCGTTTGTTGTTCTCATAACATTTGTATAGCACACAGTGCCTTAAGAGGCATCATTGTTTTTATGGAAAAAAATGCTTAGGTATTTGATGAGTTTTTTTCGGGTTTTTGAAAGATTGATATATATCCTACTCTGTATCTGTAGTGTTGTGAGTCAATTTATAAAGATATATTCATTTTAATTCTTCAATGGTAGTAAAATATTTTTGGCCTCAAGTAAGATTACTGCACAGGTATCTAATAGTATCGCTGTTCATAAATGTGTATAGGGTCTACTGTTTTAATTTTCAGTGGTCGAGACACTAATATGGTATGTGTGTGATGTGTGTGTGTGTGTGTGTAGGTGGTGCAACGCAGCGACATGGTGACGGGCGGCGTGTACCAGCTGCGGCAGGGACAACAGCGGCGCGTGGCCGTGCGCGTGCGGCCCGCCGCCAACTCGGGCACGCTGCCCATCGTGTGCCAACACATAGTCAGCCTCGAGCTCGGCTCCGTCACCGTTAGGTAACCGATCGGTACTATACACGTGGGTAGGACTGCCGTGATGTTACGATGTATGTGCGTATCATACATGGATATTCACAAAGAATCTGTAAAATTTATTTACTGTCTATAATAGTACGAACAAGAAAATACACTCGGCGTGGTCAAGTACGCTCTCTTTTCAATTATGTCAGGAGAGATATATGCCCCGCAATGGATCGGTGATGGTTGAAGCCACATACGAAGCATATTAAATAAATGTACATAACATGGACACACATTTGACTCAGTTTGACCCCCATTGTATTTGGTATAAAAAGTCGGTCGTGATAAGTAACGGTAAAAATGTACCGTACATTTTTACAAGTGTAATATAGATGTGTTGGTGTCGGTATTACGCTCTATTTTATGCATCCGTTAGTATCTGACATCTAATAGTAAGTAACCGGTGAAAACTATTTGTGATCGATAATTTTAATAATCTGAAGGAATTACGTACGTTTGAAAGATGCGATAAAAAATACCGATATTTCAGGTCGCGGCTGCAAAAACCGCTGGACTCGTATCAGGAGGAGGATCTGGCGGTGTTGCGCGAGAGGTGGAGCGACGCGCTCGCCCGCCGGCGGCAACACCTGCACGCGCAGCTGCAGGTGGGTTAGGTTACCCGTATACCGCGATGCAGGCGACGTCGCGCGTTACAGTGCGGAATGAAAGCAGGGATTCGATACAGGCTAATATGTCTTTAGATTCGACTCGGCAATTTTATATCACACCACAATGTAATTATTGTTGAGTGCTACTGTTCAATACAAATATTGATGACGACGCGAGTGAATGTTTATGGTGCCACGGTGTCACCGGTGTACTGATTACAAACGTTTTTGAATTACGTGTGGAACGTCCGGTCACTTATAAGTATGATAATATGAAGTGTCACTTTTCTCGACAGAAACTTGTGAACATGTCGCCGTCGATGAAAAGTGAGCGCGACATGGAACGCGAGCAGTCGCTGGTCGAGCAGTGGGTCTCGTTGACTGAAGAAAGAAATGCGGTAGGAATAAGCGTTTACTAATCCTATTTTATTATTAAATTTTATATATTGATATTTATCGTCATTTGCATTTAAACAATTCTATTAATTAAAAATATAAACATATCTGTACTAGTTATAAGTTACGGCACAATTTCGTCCATCCTAAATTAATTATTTATAACCTGGAAACTATATTTAATTGGAGTTGACTTTTATTATTTTGTTAAGTGTTACAATTGTTGATGTGTTAGGTGCTGGTGCCGAGCCCCGGGAGCCCCATCCCCGGCGCGCCGGCCGCGTGGAGCCCCCCGCCGGGAATGGAGCAGCACATACCCGTGCTTTTCCTCGATCTCAATGGTACGTATTCAACCGCATTTGACAATTAAGACATTTACTTAGTTTTAAAGCATGTACCATCTACCTATATGAGAATAAAATGTAAGTATGATATTAATGTTGTATCTCCCCTTTCGCATGGAATTTAAATAGTATAATGAAATATAATATAAAGTAAATGAATAATGCGAGTCCGCCGCTTCTTTTTCGGTCGGCAACACTTGGGCGATGCCTTTGGTGTTACTGAAATCTGCGGGCGACAGTGACCACATAACATAAGGTGGCTCCTCTACTCGTTAATATGTTTCGTATGTTTCTAATAATGTGTGTTATACACATATGAAGTATGTAAGTAGCGAGTGGAGAGCGCGCTCTAGGCTTCCTCGATTGCAAGCAGAGACCCGTGACTGCTAGTGGGCCACCGATGACTCGTCTATAAGTAACATAATATAATAAATACAGTGTAAGAAAGGTTGTTATGGACAACCTGGACACCTGGTCTGTGTTGTGAATAAGATTTCAAATGAGACACACCTGGTTGCTGCAAACGGTTTATTGCAATTGCAATATCGTCCGATCTATCTGTATGAAGCCGTGTGAGTGATAACTCTGTACCGTGCCGTCCAGCGGACGACCTGACGACGCACCCGTCCGGCGAGGAGGTGACGGTGGCGGGGCTGCACTCGATCCTGCCCAAGGAGCACGGCAACAGGTTCTACGAGTTGCAGATACTGCACCACCACGACAAGGACGTGTCCGCCATCGCCTCCTGGGACTCCTCCATTCACGACTCGCAATATCTCAACCGGATTACGGAGGGTATGGTTAAATCTACATATCTTTATAGTTGATAGTATTAGACGTTACTTTGCGGAAATTCATTGTTATTAAATTAATATTAATTTACTTAACTGTGCTTGCGGATTGTTCCAAAGTAAATCAATACTAATTTAACTACATATCTTTGTTTTTTTTTTATTAATAGACCGTGGTTTACATCTATGTCTTGACATTTCAATTTGCATCTAACTTAAGGACCCTTTTGTGTGAGACTACGTAAAAATCACAGCTAATTATTTGTTTAAAAAATATTTGTATTGTATTTTACTTGCTTAAACATGTTGCGTTCATTTAAATAGATAAATTTCGATAGTCAGCTATTTGTTATTCATAATTAATGCAAAGTATGCATGTACAGTGGTTTTGTTAAAACACGAATTCATCGTGGTAACATTATGCATTGAGTTAATTTAACCTTCAGAACAAAACCATTTAAATGTAATTGCAGTTTAGTTAAATGTTACTATTTGTCAATTTTATTATCGAGTTAGGGCAATGTTTTATTCGAAATAGGTTTTTACGAACTCTCGTTATAATATTTCAGCCAACGAACGCGTTTATCTGATATTGAAGACGACGGTGCGGCTGTCGCACCCGGCGCCGATGGATCTCATATTACGGAAACGGCTCGGGCTCAATATATACAAGCGACAGAGTCTCACGGAGAGGATACGGAAGAAAATCGTTAGGTACGAACATAAACGTTCATTTAAAATGTTAACGTGATCGTGTCCACGGGCACGGATGTTACGCCGTTTATTTTTATGAATGTTAATGTTATTATTGGCCGGAGTGTATTTGTCAGGCGACAATTTATCAATGTAGGTAATGTTATCCAATATTACGTTATAAAACTTTCAGAACGGACCAGCTGACGCACACGGGCGTGACCTACGAAGTGGTGTCGAACATCCCCAAGGCCTCCGAGGAGTTGGAGGAGCGGGAGAGTCTCGCGCAGATCGCAGCCACTGGCGAGGAAGCGAGCGCTGCTGATGGAGAAACCTACATTGGTTTGTATACTTTTTTTTTAATTTCTTATTTCTTAGTTCTGTCAATAATTACCAATATGTGTATGTGTTTGTTTTTGAAGGGAATTAAATATAAATTAATATACGTATAAATTGAAAAGTATTAATATATTTCTATATTATTACTATAAAAATTATACATATATTCTTATTAGCGGTACGTGTAAAAGTCGTGCGCGGTACTGTAAACGCGTCAGTTGTTGGTGGTGTAGTTCAAATCTATCAGAAAGATTAACTAGTGCCGTACGTGTATTCACAGAGAAATACACACGCGGCGTAAGCGCGGTGGAGAGCATCTTGACACTGGACCGGCTGCGGCAGAGCGTCGCGGTGCGCGAGCTGGAGCAGGCGCGCGGGCACACCGCCGCCGCAATGCGGAAGACTGCATCCGTGCCCAACTTCTCGCAGGTAACGATTGCCCATACGTTACGTAGCTTCTCGATGTCCATGTCAGGAGGCGTTGACATATTTTGTACACCGATCCCTGCCTTTCGCGGGGCGGAAGATTCGATAAACGCCTTGCAATAGTAGTTCTGTAATGTTCGTTACACGCTTAAAATATTAAATAAATAAGTAAGTTACCGATTACCCTCCGTCATCTCGCGAGTGAGGTGTTCCATTTGATGCGTACATACGCATTAGCGATCAATCACGAACGGAACTACGGTTCTATTTGTGGTTGATCACAGATGCACACGATTTGCAGTGGTCATTTAACATCGGGTGGACTGTGTTTTTTTTGATATTTTTAAATGGGGGTATATCTCCCTTTTACATTTTAGCGACTCACAAGCCTTTAGCGTCCACCGAAATCGATAGATGATAAGCGGTAATGGCCGTAACCAGCCAATAAACTGCCGAGGACATAGCTCCTTCTGCCCTAGAATTTTTTAGGCAGAAATGTTATAAATTACAAATAGAAATGTTATAAACCGTTTTAAATACATACTTCGACACAGACTCGTTACTTAGTTGATAACGATATAGATGGTGGATGACAGACGTCAAATTATTAATGACTTATATTATGATGTGATAACATTTTTTGGGTCATAAATTCAGTATCTCTATTATGTTGTTTGCTTGGAACATCCCTACTCTAATATTAAAACTTGAGAAAAAAAAATATTTATTTGTTCCTCATTCAAGTTTTTATTTAAAACATACTCTTACTTAACTGGAGATCCCCTTTCTATCGTTAAACTTAACGTCGATGCAATGATTTAAGGCTTTTTATGGACCGGACGAGTTGCTTTATGACTAAGACTTTTATTTAAGGGAGTAATCAATTATAATAAAAAAATGTCATTACATCAATTCCGCTTTCTTGAGAGTGTGGTTGACAAATTGGGGCTTACAACATAATTGTGACATAGCAGTGATATAGTCAACTTTTCGTAGCTCAGACATAAAAAATAAAGAAAAATCCGTGGTGTTACTTAGATAGCTTAAACACGTCACGCCCATGTTTATGTTATGAGTTTGTATGATGAGTACGATGTTTCTGTTTTAACTGTTTTTGCTATGGTTTGGTGTGTGTATTGAAGTTATTATATATTACAGAATACAATTTTCATAGTACAATAAATCTATAAATTCAATTTTTATAGTAAAATAAATAGTGAAATTATGATAATAAACGTAATAACAATGCGTTTATTTACCATGTTTTATTTACACACGCGTAAAAGTTTTAAAAAATAGTACTTAGCTTAACACAGATTTAGAACATTAAAGAAAAAACATTTTATATGCACCATAGGCGCGCTCGTTTGGGAGACGATAGGTGTCAACTGTCACCTATCATTTTTGGCCTTTGTACAAGTTATATGTTATAGTTTACTCCAAATTTATTAATCTAATGTAATTTGATTATTTCATTCACATATGTTCTTGGATATTTAATCGCGACATAAAAAGGATCATATTTGAACATTATATTAAGGTATAAAGTTTGGAGTTTAAATTGTTGTTATTTATATATTCATTATATAAAACATTTTGTAGTGTAGTGCATTTTATAATAAATGTCATTATATATATTGAGTAACGTAGATCCGACTGATTTCACATATTTTTTATATTTTCGAAGAAATTCCATTGGACATCAGATCGGGACAAATTTAATGATTATTATACAACATATACATATATTTAAGTTTATATCCAAATATATTCCAATATTTTCAACGGTTTTATTCAATGCATATCGAAGCATAGTAAAAGGCAAATTTTACCTCTATGATATTATTTAATGCAAAAATGTTTAAAGTTGCACACTGTGTGCGCACTGTGCACCTCACGTCTCCCAAGGCGCGTCTGTGACAATGATAATTTTCAGGGCACTTTCCCACGACGCGATGCGTTACAAACGATATGCGACGCCACGCGTTATGTCGTACATTACGTGTCGACATTGCACGCCCAGGCAGGAAACTGCGATACGGTGAATAACGACCGACATGCGAATGAATGCGTTGCATCGCATTGCGTGGTGAGGAAACATACCCTTAAACAATATGCAATTATGTCGCGTCCGCTTTGAGCCAACTGTATTCAGAACATCGGATTGTACCGACGATGTCACGTCCGGATCACGCGCTAAGTCTGTGTTGTAAAGCGTAGTACAGGTGGCCACAGGTCTACTCAGTTTTATAAGTACCAATCGTAATGGTATATTCGACTCTATTGCGTGCTCGCCGAGAATTAAAGTAGTTTGTACGTATGTAACGTTGTAAGTCTGTTGCCCTCTGTACCTTATTGGTCAATAAAACTAACCACAAACAGGTTATACTAACACGTAACGCTTTGTAGCTGATCGTCAATGTAATGTTATATTATAAAGCTAACAACGATTTATTAACACGCACATCATGTTATTGATTATGAAACGTGTTTAATGCAAATTTTATTTCAGGACACATTATTTTTTATGTTCACGTTTATTTGCTATTTGTGAGACATGAAAATATTGTATTTTCTCATATTTGAAAACAATAAGCGTGTAATTATTGATGAAAATGTTGTACTTTATTATTGCTCAACAACCGAAACAACTGTTTTAATCTCATAACCTTCGTCAAATGTACATTTACGTAGATATTTGCATCCCGTATAAAAGTGTACAAGTCTTTAAATGAGGATTTAGGGACATTACAAATTATTGAAACATGTTAGAAAGTTAACAGCACTTACATTACTTACATTACAATTAACATAAATAATTTCTCGAATTAATTTACCAGTTGAGATAAACAGACACATACAGCACCGTAAGCTCGATACGTTTATTTCGCTAAACTTTGATTTGAAATCGAATCCAAAATATTTATGTCTCTAAAACAAACCTTTCAAATATACTTTCGAACAAACGTTTAGATTTTAAATCAAGGTCATACTGTAAGTACGCTTGCTAATTGTGTGTTGTCGCTACGCACGCGGGCGCAGCTGTCGCAGGCGCTCGAGAACGCGGCCAAGAACGGGAGCAACGTGAGTCCAACGCATGGCCATATAACCACCGGCGTTTGTCACTCGGTTGCATTGTCATACTGTTATGTTATTAATGAGCGAGTGCACATTTATGTATTCTATTACCGACATAGGAAACGAATGGAAGTGTTTAGTTTTATCTTGGATGTGCATCTTTACGTATTTCAATAGGAGTGTGAAATTTATGAATAGATTATAGCATAGAATATATTAGAATAGAGAATTAAATAAATCTTATGGTGGAAATATATAAAGGGAATAACGACAATAAATTAATCATAAACTACATAAAGTTCACTAGTATTACTATACTGCTCAAGTGTATGTTTTACCGTCTTATCAATGTTTATATAATAGATATTTCACAAGTACATTTTGTCCAATGTACTGCGAAACTGTGTATTCGCATGAAAAAGGAGCAATTCATGGAAAATTACTTTACACGAGACGGAATATTTATATTAGCTGAACATTTATGTTGGACAGAATATAGAAATGTGCCTTCGCTATGGTGATGTATATAATTTTATGTTCATCGTTAGTTAGCGTGGAGATCGCACCCTGTCAATAGTACTGTTCACAAGCTTCTGTCGCATTCGAGAGGTTCATCCGTGCTCGATGTTTGTCATAGTTCAGTGTTCAGATATGTGACCTTTTAAGTAATAAAACAAATTGGTACTTGGTGATTTATATATTTTATGCAATAATAGAAGTATAGCGAGGACAACTGCCGAAAACAACTAGTTTTCGGGTTGCACTTTCACAGCTTAACCTGAAGTTGTCCGAAAAACCATATCTTAGCATATGAAGTCACCCTTATTTTTTTTAAGTATGCTGTTTAGTTACCCAATTTTGTAACTAGTTTTGTCTCTGTATGGCCTTATGTGGAACAGTTATTAGTATTGTAGTACTTAGTAGGTACTGAGGATTAAGCTTATTGAAAATGTGAAGTTTAAGTTGGCTAATAACGGACAACTTAAACAGTTGAATTTTCGCTGACATTTTTAATTTGTTGTACTTTTAAAGATTCTCAATATATATGTATTTGAAATCTTTTTCGTCATACATTTTCTTCTTTTTGCACCGTATGGTGTGGCGTTCAATGGTCACTGTTAATGTGTGTAACCACGTTCTTGAGACCGCCAATAGGGAATATACATGTGTGATTTTTTGTTTTTTTTACCGATTATTTATGCTAATATAATACTGTTCATAAATATTTCCACCATAGAAAAGTCAACGATAGTTTTGTATTTCTGTTGAACAGTTATGTAACTATGACCTTTTAAATGCCGCCATTATGACGCACTTCGTGATGACGTCTGCGTCCGTGATAAGATCAGAATGTTCTTTTTTTATTTAGTGCGAAATAATACTTTATCTATTTTGAGCTATTTTAGTCTAGAGAAAAATATTAAGTCACTTTGGAAGAAGTGTTTTGTGCACAAACACAATATATACAATATATATATTGTGTATACAAAAGTATGATAAAAAATACTCTTAATAAATCAAAAGTACGATAAAAAAAGTCCTCCTTATAAAAATGTTCAATAAGCTCGCAAGAAGAAAAGATTTCATTAATTAAGTTAGGAACGTAATATGATATGAATAGTAAAAAAACAATTATACAACACCCAGCCCTCCAAATTGTCTTGATACCTATGAAGTCCCGTACACTAACGTCACGTTTCACTGTAACTAATAGCGTGCGTCTTAATATTTTAAATTTCCGTCACATTTTTACCACATTTAATTAGTTAATATTGCACGTTATAAAATAATATAGGCGTCATTCTCTAGCAATAAATATTGTAAATAAAAATATTTAGTAAATATCTGAATGATATGCATATTCCCTATTGACTTTGGACTATTTTCTGTAAGGAAGTCACATCTTTCGTTTTTCAAGCTGTTTTGAAATCTATATTGGTATCCGTGTTTCCTTTATATCAATGTACATATAATAAGTTGTTCGATGTGTAAATTAGAATCGGTTATGCTCTGTCGTACTATACGCTTGCATCATCTGCTTCCAAAACCCTTTTTCATTAAAATATGTTACAAATAATCTCATACTATAAAAATAAAATTACATATGTTAATTACATAGTACTGAAGGACTTCAGACTTTAACTGAATTATTATTTTACGTTTGCGAATGATTTTAATAAAATTTTTACAGATAATGCGTCTGGACTCGTCATTCGAATCGCTTTCCGGCTTGGCCGCTACCCGGTCCGGCAGCGTAGCGGACCTGGCGGACGAGACGCCGCGCCGACACGTTCACCGGCACTCGTACGCTGCGCCCGCGCACAACGATCCGGACATGGCCACGCCCACCAAGCCGTTCGGCCTCGGTAAGCCGCACGCTGTCCGAGCTTAATTAATTTAACTTTTTAACGTGTGTAATTTTGTAGAGTAGGAAATTTTGTAATGAATAAAATGTTTAGATCAGGTGTTCCACAGACGGTGGTTTAGTTTGTTAGGTTAGACTGCAGAGTTTCTAGTTTATTATTTTATGCTAGACGTAATAAAATGGATAGTAGTAATTCCTGATGAACAATATGGGGAACGGTTAACAATTGTAATATTTATAATTGTTTATAGAATCAAAATTCTTTATATACTGTTAGATAATTTAATATAAGAAATATTGTTGGCACACTTTTGCACACTTTTTACAGTTTAGCTTTGTTTATATTTGTGAGTTGAGGTGAGAAACAGATTGGCACAAAATTGATAAAAAATTGATGATAAATATAGATAATTTATAATTTTGAGAATATGCACATCACTTAAAATGTATATTGGTTTCAAAAATTATTTTACATATTTGTTATTTTGTTTCTGTCTCTAAATGTATATTATAGTCATTTCATTATATTTTCAAAAACAAATTGAATTTGTAACAAAAGGTATGTGCAATGTAAGCCATGCTGTACTTTTTTTTAGTAGGAATAAGGATGAGATTAATTGAATAAGACTGAGATTCATCATTCTTTAGTTTTTGATGGTTTTATAGTGCACTAAGTAGATTAGGTTTTGAACGATAGCGTTTGTACAGTACATAACAAACATACACAAATGCACGCTACTTTAGGTTTAGTATAGAAAAAGTAATTAATAGTAGGTAATGATAATTTTAAATAATTTTATTGTGCCTATCGAACATACAGCGCGAGGGGTGCTAACATAATTACAAATATTTACATTACAACGCTACTCATTTTCACATTATCAATGAAATTGACAAATTTCTCCATAAAAAAATCTTTTCATTACAACACAACATCAACCCTTTCATGACTTCAATATGATTTACTTTATCCACTCGCTTTGTGGCAACGCTATGCTCCCAAAACACTTTCACCCCTACCCCCACTTCTTCTATCCCCCATTTCAGTAAAATTAAACGCTCTTATTCGAAATTGGGACGAGTGAAGCACAACAAGTAGCTCGCTCTCTGTTTCGACTTGGGCACAAACTTGTTTCCTGAATAATGCTTTTCGAATGGATTCGGTTACTTTAAAACGTTCCATTTGAACCGGCTCTTCATAGAATAAGACCACACAAAATATTGCAAATTCTTACACTCAGCTTAAACTAACGTTGTTTTTTTTCTGTATTCCGATCCTTCGCTACCGTCAGGCTCGTTCTTATCAGGTAATAAACAGATGACAATAAATGGTAACTGATTCGGAATGGCAATTGTATGGCAAAAATATTAGACGAATGATACATTAATGTTGGAACTAAATAATCTAGATTATTGAGTTGTTTTAGTGCGTCGGTTTCTGATTGGCTGTAAATTGTACTCGATCATTGACATGTAAAGTATTGGCTGTGTATCCGTTGATGAGTTCGTCATATATCATGGAGTGAGATCATTTTCCAAATTTAATCGCACAGCAAATGAAATTAGACCCTATAGCTGAGGCTGTTAGAGCGTACGATGACTCGAGAGCTTCGAGCGTCGAGCTAGCTTCTGTCGTTGTGTTTGTCTCTGTTCGTTTGCGTGTCTCTTTGATTTGCATGACGCCAGCATGGTCTATTACTTTCATCTCCCTTCACTCGTTGAAACTATCCAAATTATCTGCTTTCAGTTAGAAAATAATAGTTGGGATAATCACATTGCTTAATCGACAACGTTATAAGTGATGTTAATGGAATATGTCATCACGTAGACAATGTTCACGACGGTAGACGTATCGACGGCTGTGTGAACGTCGAATGTGTGTTGGCTAAAAACCCGAAAGACAGTTTGTTTGTGTAAGTAGCAAGTACCGGTAGTATTAGATCGATGAAGTCGATAGTGTGTATATGTGTGCGTTAGGTCCAGTGGCATGTTGTGTAGCGAATCGCAATCTGTAACTTCGTTCAATATAATGTATATGTATAAACATGTGAATAGATGTATAATAAACGCATGGATTAGAAATTGTACTTGAAATATAAAAATCGTGTACTGTGTTCGAGATAACATTGAAGTAATTCTATATTTAGTGGATATTAAAATTAGTACTTTCCCCTTCGACAACCTTCTGATAAGTGATGTTTTAAATCCTTCATTGTACTACTATTACTTTGTTATACTATAGACCACATTTATGTTATACAATCTATTTTTACATAGAGTCTAGAATGTTATACTTATAAATAATCGATCGAGTTTGTTCCAGTTTGTGGCGAATAGTAATTCCTGTAAACCTTTTTAATTGTTGTGTTGAATGTATTAGAAATTTATCCGTAGGCTAGACAAGCAAGACGCTGTAACCGTTCGGATTGAACCGAAAAGTGTAAACTTATGTGGATGTTAACTTTTCTATTGCAGCTCGGCCAACGTTCCTTAACTTGAATTTGAACCTGAACTCACTGCGACTGCAGACGCCGAACAAGTGTACGTGCTGACCTTTAGCCGTAGAATCACTAGAGTGGCTTGTTTATGAAAACTTTTGGTTTCGTCTGTTCACTTTTGTTCAGCTCATTAGTTTGTTTCTATTGCAAAACGTTTATGGTGTCCATCGATTATAGTTAAAATGCACTTCGCTAGAGGTAATGTTTCCAAGACTCTACAAGGCTTGATACGTTCGAATGTTTCGGATGTCCAACATTGACGTACATTGTTTTTACAATGTACAAATGGATAATTTCCTTGACACAAGTCGGTTCTAAAAAATATGGGTGGGTGATTGATTTTATTAACGTCAAAAATATTGTTGACAATAAATTTATTACCTATACAGTCCGTCAGGTGACAGCTGTTTTATTTATGATTTGCTTGACTCGATTTGAATTGTTTTTTACTATGATTGTCAATTGGCATGATGACTATTGTAAGAGCATGAAAATTGCGCTGTGACTTTAAAAGCATATGTTATGTAAAATACAATGGAAAAATACTAATTTCATAGTCACATATGCGTAATACATTAATGACAGATTAACGCACAAATTAATATCTTATGTTTAATTATTTTTTTACCGTATATCGTTAGAAATCAAAATACAAAAGTTTTATTTTAAGAATTTGTATTACTCGTTAATTGTACAAAATATGACATTAAATGTAGTGCTTCATAATAAGAATATAACTTCACTGATGTAGTTATGTAGACTTTAATAATATCTTATTTTGCTGAGTATATTTTATAAGTAAAACAAGCTTCGCAGTTATTTAAGTGATGCAAACTTTTTGTAACTCACAACACAATTTCTTGTAGATTAGTTAAATTTAATATGGAGTTAAGTTATGTATAACATTAGGCTATGTATTTTTAATGAAGCTATATAAAAATAAATAAAATGAATCAATTTTACGGTATACGATGGAACACATGCTCAAGTCTCCTAGCGATTATCTTTCAGTTTTAGTAATTAAAAGAAAACGTGAAAGGTGTTTTTTGCACCACGTACCGCCGTGGAACATGAAAAGCGTGTTTTTGCATTTACCTATCTTTTTTTTGACAAAACGCAAACCGTTAGCTAGTCATATTCGTACCGTTGATGGCGTTTAAGACGCGTTGCCGATTAAGAAGGAAGCGTTGGATTCAGAACAACGTGGTATTTTAATAACTGTCAACATCGAGAGTGCACCTGGAACTACCAACACATGAGTGAGCGCATGGAAAATCGGCGATATGTACAACAAGTAACGAATTACTCCGAAATGTGTATTGATAGTCACATAACGCTATGTTTGTATATAACAGCGTCTCCGGCGAGCGGCAAGCTGGGGCTGCGTATGACGACTCTGCACGAGGAGCCGGGCCGCCGCAACGACGACGACTCGCACTCGGAGCCCGAGAGCGGGCCCGGCGACGAGCTCGTCACGCCGCGTTCGCAGGTACCTACCGTGTGCGTGTGCGTGCGCGTGCGCGTGCGCGCGTGCGTTGACGTGTGTGTGCGTTTTTGTAAATGCAGTTAATGCTGTACATAACTTTAAGATACGATTAAACAGGCTTTTAGTGAACGTCAATAAATATAAGTAAAGGTAGGTATTACAACTGTAAACGGCGGCTTCGTTGTATATGATAAAGCCGGGTATATTGTATGAATTGTGCAGCGCACCCGTTCCCGCGCCACACCGCGCGGCTTCCTGCCGACCTCGAAGACGCTGGACTCGCTGCACGAGCTCGCCTGCGAGAGGGTGCCCAATAAGAACTCGCCATCCATATCCTCCAGCGGATACGGTGAGAACTAACGTTACTTATCTATTAAATGTATTAGGTATTGTCCCTCGTTAGTTACACGCATACATTTAGAGTTCGATTCTTTTGTCAATATTTAATTAAATTCATAGTTCATTATAGTAGAGTCGATTTAGATTGCATTCTATCATTGAATATGATATGATCTGTGCTTTTATATTTTTTGTCATTGATAAACTTCTCTGTCTGATAATTACCGTTCTTTCTGAATATATCAAAATTATCAGTTTTGCAGTCGTATTTAAAAAGAATAAACCAATTGTTATGCCAAAAAAAATGGAATTATTTGTTAACTTGCTTTAGATAATTTTTGAAATTAAATTACTAATTTACTGCAGCTTGTTAAAAACAAACGATAGTTATAATTTAAGAAACGTACTTCAAAATTACCCAAATGTGACTGTCTATGGAAGTAATGTTTCGTTATAAGTTTCAACAATATTTTATAATATGATTTTTATTTGTATTTTAATCAAACTGTAAACTTTACTAATTACTAATCTAAACTTTTATCTACCAGAAATTTCCGACTGAAGTCCGGATTATTGTTTAGCGAAAAGACTGTGAAAGAATCATTGTTTGTTCACGTCAATTTTGGCTCTGTTCATTTTCTTTTGTTCCCACACTTGACTCTATTCGCCTGGGTAGATCAGATGTATTGTATTAACGTATTACGTGTGTACAATAGCGTGCTACGTCATCATTGAGCTAGATTTATTAAGCTAGAGGCATAATGTTTTATCATTCAGGTATAGGTAAGTCTCATTTGGTTTTTCTAGGCTCCCAAGCGGTCTCGTCGACGAACCTCACCAACGACGACACGCTGTCGATCCGCAGCATGTCCGTGGACGACACGCCGGACTTCGACAAGGCGTTGGACTACACACAGTTCAGCCGGACGAAAACGTCCATGGCGGGGCTCAGGAGCGAGATCACAGAGCTGAGGAACGACATCACCGAGTTGAAGAACGAAATCGTCGAGTCGAAGAACGAGTTGGAGGACACGTCGTTCGAGAAAGCCAAAACGCCGGTGCTCACGCCCGGTTCGAGGAATCGTATCAACCCCTTCCTGAGGGACTGCGAGGATGCGAAGGAGGCGCTGAATGAGAATCGGCTCGTTGACCCCTTAGGCGCGCTGCCGGTTGAGAGTCACGCGCTGTCCAGTCAGCCGAGTAAGGCCGTGGAGCCTGTTTTGGTTAACGGGGAAACCGTGCACGACACGTCGTTTGGTTAGTGCGGTTTCGTTGTACTTAAGACTTTTTTTTATTATGTATTTCTTATTTATTTATACACTTCGCGAGAAGAAAGGACGTACAAAGTGTTTAATCTCATGCGTGTGACTTGAACATGTTTTATTTAGTTCATTAGGTGCGTAGTTTTTGAAACTTGCATCAAACATATGAAATGTTGTTTAGTTATTAATTAGAATATGCACAAAGATTAGCGTACGTATGTTAAGTACGAAAACGGTCTACATACGTATGTTGTAGCTTCATTTGCACCCGACGCTCTACAAGTTGGCAGGACGTTAAACTTGTACGACGTTTTGTTGTGCAGTGCGCCGATGTGTGAGTGTTGCGTGTTGTATTAGCAGGCGAGACCGAGGTGGAGGGGGAGGTGGAGGTGGAGTCGGTGAGTTCGGAGCAGTCGAGCCGCGGGGCGCGCAGCCGGGAGGCCTCCTCAGTGGGCGAGAGCGACTCGCCAGGCCCGGAGCCCACTCACCTGCCCGCCGGGAAGGTGATTCTAACTGTTATTTATATGACATCTTCGCGCAACGACACATTGCTCAGATTATCGTGTCAGATGGCAAAATCAAATGGTTTTTTCAATATTATTTTTATTTGTTTATTTATTTGATTTATCACGTTGGTATATTGTGTTGTCCAGAAATGTTTATTAGTCAGTACCCAGTAGTACCTAACGGGAGTTATCGTTGATGTTGAGTGACTCTGTTGATATTATATTCGAACGAGGACAGTATGAATAAACGTGACTTGAACATGAATCGCTCATCAGCTTAAGCTATTTCAGGTGCAATCTGGATAATTTTTAAGGCTTTCTTTTTTATATCGTTACATTTTAGTTAAGCTATATCGGGAGTCTTCAGCTGGAATAAGAACTTAGTGTTACTAGGATTGACTACTAATACTAATTGTTTCTTATAACGCATTTTTTAAAAAGGGTATTAAAAACAAAATACATTAGTTTATAAGGCTTACTGATAAATCCGCACATGATAAAAATGATTTCGAATTTGACTGCGGTCGTTTCTATCAAGCCGTATTGAAGTAACATCCTCAAGTAAGCCCCTGGCCTCTTCTCTTACATAAACAAGTTAATAAAATATTTTTTTTTGTATTTCGTCTTACACGTTATGCACATTTTCACTTCGATGTTAATGTTACATATATATTTTATTCTGTATACATCCATACACGTTATACGTATATCAGTTCCTCTCTCTATGTATTCTGTTCTTCTAAGGACCGGCTGCTATTAAGCCCAGATTTTGAACGACTTCATTGGGTGTAATAAAGTTTAAATAAATAAATAAATAAAAAATACGATCTGATACTTTTCTATAGTGATTCCAAAAATATACATAAATAGATTTATATCTTGTGTTCACATGTCGTCGCGTGTCCTCGCAATGTATTGTTTGTCGCCCACTTCCATCAAGTAACCCTTTGTTTCGTTGTCCGTGTCGACAGGTGGTGCGTAGACGAGCGGGCGGCGGCGGCCGCTCGCGCGCGTCCGTGCAAGCCGCGCGACCCAAGTCGGCCATTGAGCCGTTGGCGTTACGCGACACTCCCACTTCCTCCACCGAGCGCATTGGTGAAGGTAAATGCGATCTCTGATTATGGTCGAGATCGTTTTTGTTATAAATAAGAAACATTAACATATGTGTTTGCATATATGTATGTAAAATGTAAATGTATGTGACGTAAGTCAGATATAACGGTTATTGTAATATATACATTATTCGTATATGATTAAAATGTTGCTCTATATATTATATATTTATGATTTTGTTATTGTAATTATCTTTTACTCATTAAATCGAGGTCATATTCTTACGTGTATCACGATCACATAGATGATATCAGGTTATTAATCAATTATAATTGAAATAGAAATATTGATATTTAAATATAGTGCATTACCACGTTAAAGTCATTGCCTTACCAGCCAGTTGTATTAAAGTATGGTATTGTGGTGTTCACAGCGGTGGAGTGGTCGTCGCTGCCGGAGTGGTTGTGCGTCGGTGAGAGTGTCCAGTTGCGGCTGAGCAGCAGCACGGGTGTGGTGGCGTACGTGGGCCCCGCACACTTTGCGCACGGACTCTGGGTCGGAGTCGAGCTGGACGCGCCCACAGGTACCGCGCAACAATGTGAACGGTTACCACGCTCATTAACAAAGTTTATCGGCACCGGTGTTCGACTTCAAACCAATAGTAGCCAATTGCGGCGTACGGGTCTCTCGTTTTAATCAGGAAGGCCTAGAGCGTTGTGGACCACGCGGCCACACACCGAGGAGGTTAGGGTGCCAACCTTAAATGTTTGATGTTCTTATATTACACGAAAGGCTTTGGGTACATCTGGCTTAACGACTGCTTTCTAAAAATAGCAACCAGGACGATAGTGTAACGTGCTATCCGGGTCATGGAAGCGCTTAAAAATTTCGTTGTCACACATGCATAATCGAATGTGAAAGTTTATACCCTTTACCGATCGTTGTGGCAGTTAATGTAACTCGCTGTGAAAAATAGCCGCAGGTCGGCCACGAATCTATCGTGGTGCATTCACGTGGTGTTGTGGAGAGTCATATTGCAGTGAGCCTCAAAAAGATCGTCACTGTGAATAACCGGTGTGTATTGTGCGCGCGATGTGCAGGCAAGAACGACGGATCGGTCGGGGGCACGCGGTACTTCTCGTGTCGCGCGCGGCACGGCATCTTCGTTCGGCCCGACAAGCTCGTGCAGGACCGGCGCGGACGCAGCGCGCGCGCCTTCCGCGACACTGAGCTCAAGCGGGCGCATAGCAAGGGTACGTACCGACTTCTCTGTAACTATCTATAGAGTCTAGGATCGGGTTACCTCATTTAACGACTCGTTTTTCGATTGGGGAACAGTTTTCTTGAAGTAACCTTTATATCACAAGGGTCTTGAAATATAGCTTAATTTTAAACATAATTAATAGTGTAATTTGCGAATATGCCAAGTATGATCTAAATCTGTTCGGCGGTTCCAGTGTTATAATACGTGTTGGGTGCGATAGACAGACATAAAAGTTCCAAAAAAATTGTTTAGACCTCTATACTAATAACAAAATCTACTAATATTAGAATTTCCAAATAATATCCGATGTACAAATTCGGCCTCACTACAGTTTTATTATTAATGTAGCTTAATATAGATAAACAACGATTAACCTGCACAAAAATTCAAGGCAAGTTGGTGAATTAGTCTATTGGTATATCTCATGTAAACCTTAAAACATTTGAAATAAAGTCCATATATCGAAAATTAGGATGTTTTTGTGACGATGTTTTAACTAGTGACACAACTCGTCGACAGGTGAAGGCCTGCATAACCTGCACAGATCACGGAGTCGCGGCGACAGCATAAACGTCGTCGGCACCAAAACCAGGAGCAAATAGAAACTACCCCACCCACCGCCCGCCGCCCCGGAACGATCCCTCCGCGGAACACTTCGGACCGAATTTATGTAATAACGTCCACAAGCTCCATTTCTACAATCCGGACCCGTTACGTTGCAGTTCTGTAACGCGCATGGTGCTTATACCCTTATTCGTTCTTCTGTTTGTTCTCTCGGTGAAGCAATGTGAACGATTGTTGCGAAAACGGCTCTCGACGCCATCGTACCGAGCGCCGTAGTTGAAGGCGAAAATGAGGCGTACGCTACGAAGGCGTCGGTCCGTGTGTGGTAAGACTTGCAGAGCTTACATATTGTACGAAAATGATATAGTTCGACGGTACGATATTTTTTAGCGTTTTGGACTATGGACTTTTACTCGCACGTTGTGCACGCCCATTGATGGAATGGTTATTCGTTGTAATGATGACGATTAAAACGTATGAAATAGTAACAATATATATCAATAATTTTCACGTTGTTTGAAACCAAAATTATCGTACCGAAAAATAAGTTGAAATAATCATAAAACACGACAACATCACGACATACACAGATAGATAACAGGATATCGTATCGTCGTGCGTCAACGGTATGACACGATATCGCATGGTATAATGCATAGACACTGTAAGTTTCGGAACACCCGCTGACGGCGAATGACTCCGGTCGTTGGGAAGCTGGGGTCGTCTCGCGTTTGTTGACGCGCTCAACACAACGCCGCAGAGTCCCGTAACCTTCCATGTTCGATAACGCCGTTTCGGCGAGTGAACGTTTGTATGTCTGTACGTTTGTACGTCTGTATATTTTTGTTTGAAAATTATTATTATTATTATGAACACATTAATTGAATTTGTAAATAGATTCAACATTTTTTAATTACGTATTAATATGATTTATTTTAACGATTCATTTAATTCAGTTGTTTTTATTATTGGTTTCGATTGTAAATATGTGAATGTTTGCGTGTGCATTAATTAATATGGAATAATTTAATGTTTTTAGAAACCAATGAATTGTTTGTGATCGACGATGAGGTATCGGTGGATTATTTGTATAGATTTTTTTACTGTATAGTTTGTGGTATCGTAAACGTCGTGATAGATTGTTTGTGTATCGACCCGTTCGCTAAGCTCGCTTATTAACCGATCGAATGACTTCGCGACGATGCAGTCGTCCTACGTGACAGCTATCCGATGACACTTTGAACCGAAGAAATTTTCTGACCAATTTACAGAGATAAATTCGTGTAGTTAATCGATTTACACATGAAATTTACTTGTGAACTGTCCCTTAACATGTTTCTTTTAAGAGAACGTTCCTATGAGCATTTTAAAAATTTCCTGTCGGCATTCCGAGTTTCGCTTTTCGTTTGTTATTTCGTATCGAAGATGGAACGATATATCTTTCACGTGCTTAAAATTGCATTCGGATTTTGCCTTCGAATTGCTCAGTACCGTTGTGTCCAAGGACACAGTGGTCTATAATGTGATAGTTTCTTGCCATGCGTTGAAGGAGCGCCATTAATCTAAAAATGTATTTTCATTGCGTCCCTTTTATAATTTCGCATTTCGAAATGAAATTTAGTACAGAAATTAGTACGAAATCGTCCAATATCACATCTTCGTCCTTGTAAAAGACTTGTACCAAGTACACCAACCATTTGTGACGGACAGAAAGACCCGCAACACTGTCATTTTGTTGAACGGCGCAACTGGCGGGCGAAGCGGCGTTTTACGAGCGTTTTTGTCGGTAAATTAAGATTATATTAATATATAAATGAGAATCATGTACTCATATATTCCTACTAGTTATTTCTGCTTCATTTGACCCTATTACATGCAGGCATGGACGTCACAGATAGAAGCGAATTGTTTCCTTGTAACTAACTGTACGCGCCTGCATGCAATTTGGTCCATGTTTTTTGGAGCTTGCCCGGCACTTGCGCCACTAATTTATCTATTAAGTTGGGTAGAATTTCGATATGTAATGTAAAAATAAAATGTTTTGTAGTCGTGCTGCGGCGCGCTGTATATTAATTACATTAAAACGTCATTTATAAAGCATATTGTCCTTAAATTATTATCTCCATCCACTTTCGAACAATAAATCTGTGAATCTGTAAATTTATTAGTGACAAGACCTCTTCATGTTATTAATGTTAGTGTGAAAAGTACGGTAGCTATTTCGAGTATCGCCTGGATAGGGTGAACTATATAGCATAGTAGTGCGCGTAACTGATACTGACACACGACACGTCCTCGTGTGGCCGCCAGCGCGCGGCGCAGCGGCGTAGTCTAAAGCTCACCTAATGTATATTCCATCCTCTTAGTGATGTAATAGTCGGTAAGTACACTTAAATGAGTACACAAATAGAATAAAATAGCCTCGTTATTTCTAGTGTTTGTAAGGATTTCACATCCAGTGTTCATTGTAACCCTGCCACTTGCCTCCATTCCTCGATACGATGATGTATATTTGCATTTAAGTTTAAGCCATTTATAATAATAACAAAAATGTTATCAAAAAATGTTCAACGATCGTTTCAAATGTAATGCACTCGAGGATTTAATGCCAATATGTAGATGATAATTTGTAAGCCTTGACTGACGTCATGTCACACCTATTTCATCGTCGCCATGAATATCGAAGGCTAATTAGGCTGTCGTACTTAATACATTCCATTTACCGTATCGTTTCGATTTTCAGTAGTGGTATTTTACTGTCATAAGTTAGATTTTTATAGACGAAAGCGAGTGAATAATTTTGCATTTGTTACTTAAAAGGTGTAGAACGGTACGCGCGATTCTGGCCTCGACTAGGACAGCTCGATATATACTCGGAACGATATCTAAAAGGATAATTTGACGTAAGGTGTTTTCAAATATAGTAGGATGTGTCTTTGAAACTCTCGATGTGCTTTTGTCCAGTAGTTGTTGGTAGAAGAGTGCAACGAACTATCGGAAGGAGCCGGCGAGCACTAGGGCTCCTAGAGTTAGGCTAATAGTGACCTTAAATGCAGCGTCTCTAGGTATTAATTAAATTTTTAGAAATTAAGCTGACCATGTGCTGTGCTTTTGTTTTAAACAATAGACTTAATAAGTAAATGAAATTATTTGTTTTATATTATTTTATTTTTATTGTTTTATTGTAATCATGTAGGGTATGTTGTATTTATTTCAGTCAATCGAAAGTACGAGCTTTTAAATTGTTAACATTATTATTTGGTGTATCTGTGACGCATGTTTTATTTTAGCATAGACAAGGTTGCTTATATTGTGTTGCCAGTAAGGATCGTGTAATATAGAATAGATCACAAATCAATGTATTTCTTTTAATGTGATAAGCGGTCGTAGTATAGACGACTACTTGGTAGCATAGATGGTTGCATCTTCATTATTGTAAACATAAAGAGATTTTAATATTTAAATACATGAATAGTTCTAGTGGAAATATTTTTGCCAAGTAGCAAATTTGAGTCAACCATTGCTGTCATCATCAATAAATGTATTGTAAAATATGTTATTTGGTTTTCTTTGATTTTATTCCCTGACACTTAGACCGTTGCATGGGTAGAGGGTAATGGATAAATGTTTTTAGTTAATTGACAGACCTGTTCATTTGAAACTTATACTAATGTTTGTACTGTACACAAATCATGTCACTCGGAGACGTCAACAGTCAAAGACGAAAATATAAGAAATCAATATTTTATTTATTATATGCAATATAATTATGCAAAAATCATATTTAGTAATTTAAATACTTTGAAACACAAATTTTATGATCCACTTTAAAACTGTGCATCAATAAATTAGTTTCATACTGTACATTATAAAAATACCTGATAATGTTTATGACAGTATGTAGGCATAAAGCATCGTACTCTCGCTCGGGTAATACCAACGGATGTCTAATAAAATCATTAAGTAGAGGAAGAAAAAGTTCAAACGCCAGTTAATAAACGGGTTCTTTGCCTCCTGGCATCGACGAATTGGGTAGTGGTGATGGCTTATTATCAGATAGTCTGTTTCCTTGTGTATCGTCAATAAATATGTTAAATGGATCATAATGACCTCCATTCTTTTGGGAATATATGAACAACAAACACGAATCATATTCTACTTATAGTCAACCATACAAAAATTCGATTATTTTTCATTGACATATAAAATATGTTTAATTAATTAATGAACGGATCATCGATCGAATCGACATCTAGTCGGTCATAGAACATTTAAACACTTTTTGTTATGGGTCTCCTTAATTCGAGAATGGGCTTTTTCAGTGTTTCTAGTAGGTACTTATATATTTTTTACAAAAATAAACAAATATAATAAATTAATAATTTTACTTTGTAGTAATGAAAAAAATACAGAATGCTGAGTTTGAATAAAATATAGTTTAAAGTCGGAACTCATGCAAATTGTATGGCCCGACATGATCCGAAAATAACTGTGTTCCAGTATAAGTTACAAGGCATTGCGTTTTGAAATCAACGATGTGACGAAATCTTTTTAGCAGGATCAACAGTGGTTGAAGAAGTGTATTTTGGCGGATATCGACTTGTCGTAATTCAACAATGTCTTCATACGTCTTGCTTTTCCATACCTTACGTGATGTTTCTTCGTTAGTATGTACATATTTGTAGGCCGAACTCCGCCTATTAATATTTGCGGGCATTTTAAATTAAAGCTTTATAGTGGCTTTAACTTATTTATAGTTTCCTATATATATATATATATATAATGTACTTAGTTATGATTTTTAACTATGCAGTGGTAAGGCAAACAAGACGAGTAAATATTTTAACGAAAAAATAAATCGACTTCAATGTTAAGAGAGCGATTTTTCTTGGTTTCGTCTTCTATTTTTACCGAATTTTATTTTTACTGACGGAAGTAAGAAACATACAAAAAAAATACAAACTAATTGAAAACCTTCTCCTTTTTGAAGCTGCGTCTGACATTTTCTGGTTGGTGGAATTCAAGACAATTAGATGCCATTTTAGGACTAGTTCTCTGTGACGTAGACACGTTCGATTGCTTGAAGTTTTTGCTGAGATGCAATTTTTATTTTCCAGTAAGGACTTACAGCTGTTTACAAGCTGTTTTTTACAAGTTTAAAAATGAATGTTCATGGACTGTAGTGTACACCTGTGTATTTTTATTATTTTTAATCTAAAACCGGATATTTCCAATTCTCGTTGTGACAACTGCAACAGATCGGCTTAATTTCTAAGTTTCACTCGCCTCTTTAACCTTCAAATCGTCGAACTATGAAACAACGTTGCTTGAATGTATTTGTTTCATGGTAGTACCTATTTAGTACCAAACAAAATCTTTTAAAGATACCTATGCATAAGACAGTACGGTATAGGACGTGTTTTAGGTTTGCTGCAGCAAAAACATGGAACGATCTGCCCCATCCCATGAGAAAGGAAATGAGTACTGAGCGTTTTAGTGTTTAGTGCAAATCAGCGTTCTTAAAAGGGAAAATTGCTGCAGAAAATTTGACACATGCCTACTAGAAGTTCCTTAATCTGAAAGACTTTCGTTCATATTCAAATATAGTTTTACCACACCCACATACACTTACCTACACACACACTCAGACACACACATTCGCGCACACACGCAAACAGATATGTAACTACAATAAAAGTAATTATAAGCGGGTAATCGGGGACCCAACTGTTACTCTCGTCTAACATCCCAGGGAGGAGGGCGTGGCTGAAAAACAGCGCTGCATGGGATCGTGATCTCGTGACAGGGTATGCTGAGCTACCTCCGTTTGCCCAGTAATTAATATAAGTTTTAATATTAGTACATATTTGTATCGTGTTGATGTGACAATCAATGTTTTTTTTATTTATTACCAGTTTAGCAAATGACCTCATTCCAATAGAAATTCTATACAATTCAAACTAATAAAATTTCCTTTTATTACCGTTTCGAAAAAAGTCCACATACTTAAAAACAATACTGAAAATGAGTAATTTTAGAAATTTAACTGGGGTGGCTATGACGCTGTTTATTTTAAAACATCCTGGAAATTAACGTATTTATCCACAATATAGGACTACTTTCCTAATGGCCGTGTGTTTTGTGTCTAAATCGACCAAGTACAGTGTACAGTCGACCAAGAATCGAGTTTGACTCTTCGTTCATATGTACAATCAGAACACCAAGCTCCACAAAACTCACTGCACCTCAGGCAGGCGGTACGTGGAAATAAGCAAATGTGTATGATTCTTGTATATTTCCTATATAATTTTTTTTTCATAAATACCTACTCATTTTTCGTATGAAAAACTAATTGATGTGTATATGAAGTACTGTAAGAGGCTCACGGGATTTAATTTAGAAATCGTTCTAATAGTCCTTTTCAATAGGAATGCTCGAACATCCCAAAAAAACTGTAAAATACTGTAGGGAATAATGGTATGAAATAAACAAAATGCTTACTACTGTTTCAAAAGATGAGTGTCCGCTAGTGACAGATGAGTGAGAGCTTCTGTGCTTCAATTAATATGTAAGCCGTCGCACTCGGTTGTTATTGAATATGAGTCGTTAAGCCATGACAGTTTCGTCCAAGCGACATAAAAACTTTTGACACTAGGGTTGAAAATTCCTTCATATATCTGATTAACGCTTTGACGACCAGTAGTCCGTAGCTCTTGTAGTTTGTAATGACCTTGCCTGATAAGTGAGGGTTCCTGGGTTCGATTATTGGCCGGAGCAGATATTTATGTGACGGATAAATGTTTATATAGGAATGGGTGCTCGGGATGTCTCTTTAGTGTACCTACCTACGTATAAACCACAAGAAATCCTAGTACGGAGGTGTAATTGGCTGAGCCTTTATTATTATTATTACTATGCATATTAATTTTAACGTGGTGGAGTTCGGACCGATGACCTGAATTACTAGGAGACACCCAGTAATAGTTCGCCGGCAAATCTTTAAAGTCGTTATGACAATATGTCTCAAACAAGAAAAATATAATTCCCAATGGCCACTTTCTTATACTTTGGGGTGGTGCACCACAGTAGCGACATTTGACCTTATTCGCGACGTCGCGAGTGTCATCTCGCCGGCGATACACCAGAGGGCGGAGCGCCGCCCGCCTGGTACGCGCCTGCCACCGTGCGTACCGTCCGCAGACAACATGCGTGTGTATATTAACAGATTTATTTTAATATTTTCATTAAAAATACAATAAGTGTCAATATTTATATATAATATAATCTATAACATGAAATTTATTCTGGAAGCCAATCGCCAAGTTGGTATTTATTATTCTTCTAACATAAATAAACAACGGATGAATATACTCTCTAAGATCATTTTTAATTGAATATTGTTTTTTTTTTCAAATTTTTTTTGGGTGAAATATTTCCAATTAGGTAGATACATATAAAACATCATAAATTAAGGATATAAACATGCACTTTTTTGTTAACTCTACCTTATAATCTATTTTAGTAAGCGAAGTTGATAGCTCGTTACAAAGGAGACATCGTTCCATAATGCCCAGCAATAGGACTCGCGTGACTTGCCATTTGCCAGGCATGGCCTTCCTTTGCCCACTTCTTCAAGAAGGCTTCAACTGGTGACCCGCTTGCAATATTTCTCTTCGAATTTAATTTTTCAGTCTTCACGATGACCCCTTATCCTTAAATTTCTATTAAAATGGATCAACCAGGTGCTTCTGCGTCTAGCCAAGACCCTCGCTTTGATTTCATTGGTTCATATGTAGTAAAATCTTTAAAATTAAAGCCAGAAAAATGGATGAGGGTCCTCAGTATAGAGGAACATAGGTCCACCCTAAAAGATTTTGTGGACAAACCGTTACCGCTCCTCCTTGTCATTGTATTGACCCACGCTGCACAGTTGGTCCCCGTTATATCCTTTCCCTGTTATTTGAAGAATAAAGCAGTCTACTTTGTAAAGAAGAAACCCGATGTCGTCCCAAAAGAAAACTGCGCTGATATGGTCATATTTGGTAAGTTACATAATAATTATATTTTTTGACTTTATGTGGTCCGAGTTCATTCGATTATGGTTTTATGCTAAAGAAACATATTATCAATAAAGACTTATCGAGATATAATAATATGTATGTGTGTTACATAGGCAATTTAAAAATGAGAAGAAAAACGTTTTATATATTTATAGATAGACCATGGCGTCCATTTTTTTAAGATGAAACATAGGCAGAGGGACCACGATAGTGGACGATCACCTCGTAACACTTACGTCATTATCGACGTATTGTCGGCAAATAGGAAGCGGTCAGCCTGATTTTTTATTGGCTTTCTGATAATACTGCAACGTCAACACGCTAAAAACGTATGGTAAGAACCGTGCCACGCAGGAGTTCTGTTGTATAGAGGTGATGCAGAGCTTAGTAACCTTTATCGGTATCTTGTATTATTGCCTTGTCTATTGTAGCATAGGGTAAACCTAAGACCGGTAGAGGTTGCCTGGAGTTCAAAATTGGATGGAGTTTCTTACACCTCTAAACCGTCTGGTATTAAGTGGTCCCTGGAGTTTATAGATATCCAAAACCAACCTCCAATAGGGCTACCGTTTTATTTATAGTAAAATGTACCAAAGAAAAATTAGATAAGGGTTTGTATTGTTCAAGCAAACAACATTATGTTTTCAATCAGGCGACCTCGCTCCAAGACTCATCGATGAATTGGCTTCGCTAGTAGATGAAGTATTTGTTCCCTTGCTGTCAAACCCATTGAACCATGAAGGGTGGCCACTAGTTGTCTCACAAGACATACTGAAACAAATCCACAACCTCAAAAGCACTGTTTATGAGGTGAGTAAGTAGATCACCGTTCAGGTAGGAATACGATTTACAATATTTTATTTTATGAATTGTATATTTAATTATAATGTTTTATTTTTATTTTTGATGGTATTATTTCATAATATCTATGAACGATTGTATGCTATGTTTTATGGAGTTTTTTATTTAGAATTAAAACTTGTAGGTGAAAGGAAAAGTCAATGGTCAAACAGTTCTTCCGCTGCCAGTGGGAGTGGAGCTGGTTCATGAAGCGGAGAAGGAAGTCCTCAAGGGTGTAGAAGTAGACCTGTATCTAAAGAGTGCTATCGAAGGCGTGGTTATCAAATGGGCGCAGCAGATCAATGATGTCATGATGGAGGACTCGTCACAGGCTTTCGAAAATGGACAAAATCCTTTGCCGAGTGTTGGTTAGAAACTGAATTTTTGGTTTTTCTCTACGTGTAATTCTACTATTAGATTCATTTTTCACCCTAACACATCCATTACCTTATAAAGTAAAGTTATAAGAGAAATGATTTAAGTCTATGAGAAAATTCAGATGATACTTATTCATCGAAAATATATATTTTATATTTAGAACGTTAATATTTGGCATGTCTAATTTCTTTGGCTCATGAAACATTTAGAGACCTTTCATTACTGTTTTAATGTGTAAATAATACAATAATCGGCTTATTATTAGAAATTATTATTTATATGGCCGTCAAGGGGCAGGAAGTTTTAAATACTTACGTAGTACTTTGTTTGTTAGTAGTTTTAAATAATGAATAAATTTAGTGACAAAGAACAGATAATTTGACATGCATTTTGTAACTCGCCAAGTGAAACATGGCACGTTCACATGCGTGTAAAGTGGTTTCGATTGTTTGCTTTTAAATTTTCAGGTTACAGGTTAGCTTCTTTTGGTTTACTTTTCAAAGTCAGCACTCGTAACAAAAACTAAGCTATCTTTATAGGTATTCAAATAACTATTTTATTAATTTCATGTTACCTTTTTACTTGGCATTTATGTTACGTATTTGTAATACGTATTTGATTCCCGCACGGGAAATTTGAGTTCGAATCCTGCACACACTTCTAATTCGGCGAAGTGTAATATCACGAGGAAACCTGCATATCTGAGAGTTCTCCAGAATCTTCTCAAAGGTATATAAAGTCTGATAATCCACACTTCGCATGTGGCAAACTGATTACGAACTAAATGACGTCATTTTCTGGTAAACCAGCGTGAAATCAATAAATGTATGTTCATTTATACATCTATTATTGTGAAAGCATGATTATAGTTGGCAGCGAGAAACCTACAAATATAAAGTAGACGTTTTTAGCGTAACAAGCTAGTTTTATTAAACAGTTTTAGTAATGATTATTTAATGATACCGTAATAATTCTACTAATGATATAGCGAGGAAATTATCTAGATGTCGTTCGCTCAACTTTCTTTAATCTACTTACATACATGTTTGTAAGTAGGTAATCGTCTATATATATAATTTTCATGATGTAATTGATTGCAATCACAATTCTCATCAATTTAATTATTGGAGAGTTAGAATTGTTACGTATTTTTATGGGCTTATCTAGTCATATCTTTGTGGAGCATTATAAGCATGTCGAAGATTTTCATTAAAAAATTTGCCAGCATTGGACAATTATCTCGTAGTTTAGTCTATTAATTAATATCGAGCCGTCGGACTATGAGCTACATAGATTGATTTCTTAAAAGTGGTTTAAGCATTTAATGGCTAGGTATCTAGTCAAGGATGTAATGTTAAATGTTATATGCGTCTGGATATGTTGGCCGTACCAACAAACCTGCTAGGTGACAAATAAAAACTTGCCAAACGCATAAAAAAACTGACTACCGTAGTCTAATTATTGTATGCAATAGAGGACTAGTTGCTATAGTGATGATCGGAATTTCCCATCTTTATACACCTTTAGGAGAAATCACTTCTATAGTTTTATTTAAAAGAAATTCACAAGTACCTACCCGTTCCAGGTAAAATGTATAAAATACACGATGATATAAGTTTAAAATCAGACGTCCCTAATGCAACCTACTCTTGATACGTACTATGTTTAATTTTTTTTCAGAACTTGCGTTTTGGAAATCCCGATTGAACAATTTAAATTACATTTACGATCAACTTCGCGCTGAGAGAGTACGATGTATGGCGGTGATATTAGAAAAAACAACCTCTGCTTATTATCCTTGTTTTAGTCGCCTATTCAAAAATATTGTTTCAGGTAATTTTATATGGTAATATGTGCGTTCATTTCAAATACACCCATAAATATAAAATGCCATGCGATAATATTCTGTGAATTTGTTATTCCAATATTTGCAGCTTTGGCCGAGGCCAGTGAGATTGACTTGTACCTTAAGACCTTGGAAAAACACTTCCAAGGCCTGGAAGATGCTGACTTCACAGAGATTCAACCATTGTTTCGTCCATTATTTCATGTCATATGCATGATATGGAGAGATTCTAAATATTATTGCAGCTCTTCTAAGCTAATAGTTTTGATTAAACAAATATGTAACCTAATCATTTATCAGGTAAATTACGTCTTTATGAAATTTGCTTCTTAATGAAACATTGCGTCGCCTGAATTTATGACTTAGTGAAAAAACTTTTATATCATTTTAGGCAAAGAAGTGTTTGGATCCAAGTACGTTGTTCCACAGTGACATTGATGAAGCAAGACAACGAATCCAACTAACAATCGACATATTGAAGAAATTTCGTCACACCTACGAATATTTCAAAGAAAATCTGCCTAAATACTTCGTTGACAGAACCGTTATTCCTTGGACGTTCCATCCAAACATTGTATTTGAAAGAATGAATAAATTTTTACAAAGATTAAACACAATACAATGGTTCTTCAAAACAGTTCTGGAGTTTCAAAAGTTGGAAAAAATTGAAGTTGGGGGTATGAAAGGTCGTGTTTTAGGAGGACAAATTAGAGATATTTCAGCGGAATTTGATTCCTATTTTCATGCGTTTGCTTCTAAATCGTACGACGTTCTAGATCCAGACGATGAAACATTTAATGATGATTTTAAAGAATTTCAAGAGAATATCATCGATTTAGATTTAAAATTGTCAGCTGTTCTTGTTGAATCGTTTGATAGTTGTTCCACTTTAGAAGCGATATTTAAAGTATGTCAGCATATGTTATCAAAACATAAAATCTGGTAAAAAGTGTAATGCTCAAGTAATCAACGTTCTTAAAACATTTATTTCAGTTAATTGACATTGTAGGATCGGTACTGGAGAGGTCTTTGATAAGAAATGAATTTACAGCTAAATATTGTGAAATCATTGCAATGCTCGAAGAGGAAATCATTATTTGCGAAGTGAGATGTTATTAGTTTGATAATATTTTATTTTTTAAATTTACGTAAGCTGAGAATCACTCAGTGTCATTATTAAACTTCATATTTAATTTGTATTCTGTTAATTTTATCATGCATATCGTTATCATTGTGATGATATCGATCGTTAATGGCTATATAATTGTTAACATTAATGTAAACAGCTTTGTCAGAAGGACCACCATTTTGTTGTTATTTTACAGGATTTATTCAACGAGCAAAGTCATCGCTTCGAGAAGTACGGACATATGGAGATCGATGCGTTCTTTCCACCCATCGCGGGCGGCCTGCTCTACATGACCATGCTAGCTACAAGGATAACTAAGCCTATAGCTAGCTTTCGCAATTTGCCGCACCCGTAAGTAAGCTGGGTGGGGCAAATTGCGAAAGCTGATTATTTGCTTGAATTCTCCGTTTAATAAAATTTTGGACCAATAAGGGCACAATTTTACCTATTAATTATTAATAGGTTATAGTATGTACTTAGTACTTTTTATATAGTTTGCAATTTTACAGGAACATTATATTCCCTTTTATAATAAACTATCATTCTGACGCCTTAATATACATAATTTAAAAAAAAAACACTATAACACTACAAAATTTTAATGAAGAGGGAAACGTTATGTGTAAAATCAAGGTTTTAATAATTATATACAAAGTAAATTTTAAATATAGGATAAAAGAATCGGAAGATGCGGTACAAATTTTTGCTCGGTATGACAAACTTATTGACGACATCAATGAATTTAAGAAAAAACTCTTCAAAGATTGGGCTGTGACTATCCCGAAGATTATTGAAGAAAAAACAAATAAAACAATAATATCTCGACAGGGATCAGATCTTACATTGAACTTCAGTCCAACGGTGAGTTGACAGTTTGCAAATTTACCTGCGAACTAAATTCTATTCTTTGAAATTATTTGTAAAAGAGATTAAGTTTACTGATATTCTATTGAGACCAAAGTGATTAATAATAAATAATATAATATTATTATAAAGAGTTTGTATTACATTTTTGAATTCTTATAGTTATTAGAATTAATGAAAGAAGTACACCATCTACGCACTAACCCTGATGTCCAACATCTATTGCCAATGGAAAGCAAGGAATTGTTTGAAAAGCAAGAAGTTTACCGGCAATATAGGATAAATCTTAGCATTACAATCGATTGGTATAATCAAATAAGAAAGAACAGTCAAAAAGTGGAGTTTGATTTAGTTGAAGATGAAATCAAAGCAATCGATCAAAGAATTGAAATGGCCCAGAACGAGTTGAACTGGAATTCGAAAGGTTATTCAAACACTTACCAATTATTTAAAAAATGATATATTATTATCATGTCCAATTTTTTCATATGTAAATGTGAAAATCTTATGCACTTTTAGATCTTTGGAATTATTTGCAAGAACTTCACAAATTAGTAGGAAGTTTATATCAGCGTATGTCAAAAATTCAAGACAATTTAAAAGAAATGAAAGATATAATGAGGACGTGGTCTTCATTGCCTTTGTTTGAAAGAAAAGAAGGTAAAAAGGTGAGAGAATAAAACGTTTAATAAACGTTTCCACACTCACACCCCCGCACTGGGATTCCCTGTGTTGCGGGTGGCATGGACATATACAAATATGACTTCACAAGCACCCATGACCCGAAAACAACTATTTATTTGTCACATAACAACATGTTGGGAATCGAACCCGGGACCGTTCGTTCGGCAGGCAGAGTCACTACCAACTGGGCTATGGTGTATGAGAAATAGAACTAATTCTATAGCACTAATTCATAACTATTAATGAGTTAATCATATCTAGCTCGGTCGCATATTATGGGCAACTCTAGTAAGACGGATAATATATCGTTGAATATTGTTAATATTTGTTAAATCTTACAGGATACGTTGTTAAATTTGGACGATCGTCAAGAAAACATTAATAAACGATATACAGAAATCCGTGAAACTGCAGATCGTATAGCAGTACTTCTAAAACAAAATATGGAACTATTTAACATGCAAGATAATCAGGAAAGTGAAATTTGGCAGTCATACGTTTCTTTTATAGATAATTTATTTGAAGAATCTTTGTTTAAAACTATAGCTTGCAGGTAATTAAATAAATAAATATAGATATATTTGAATATATTCTACTTGTTGTGTGAAGTAATTCAATAAATATTTTATTATATTACAGTATGGGCTATATATCGGAACACATGAATCCCAAAAATAAACTTGCTCCATTATTTGAGGCTCAACTTGAATTGTGGGAACCTGATATGGTTTTCGTTCCTAGTCTAGACCCAAATGATGAGAAAGGGTTTATGGCAATGATTAATAATTTGATTAATGATATTTTAAAAATGTCATCCTTGATTGAGAGAATAGATACTAAAAAAGAAGAATCTTATGAAGATCAGATTGTGAGCAATGACGACATAGTAGAAATGAAAGACGATATTTTAAGTGGAATAGAAAAAGTCATTGAAGAAGCAAATGATTTTTGTAAAACTTTTGAAAATTATTCATATCTGTGGCTAGAAGAGAGGGATGCTATCATGGAGGTATTTCTAACATATGGAAGAATTTTAACCGCTGAAGAAATTGACAAAATTGGTTCAGAAGACAAAGATGTCCAAGTTCCCATCCCGTGTGCTCCCAAAATGGAGGCATTTAGAGAACAAATAGACCATTATGAAAATCTTTTTTTGGATATTGAAGACATGGAATCACACAAAGTATTTAATTCCTGGTTTCAGGTAACCGTTTGATGTTTCTATTACTTTACTTTTATTATCTTACCGTTCCTAACTTACTTACGCTATTGTTATATTTAAGGGATAAAAGTAAGATTAGTTTTTCGTGTTTATTGTAGGTGGATATTAGACCTTTTCGTCAAACTCTTCTTAATACCGTGCGCAAATGGGGCAACATGTATAAAGAACATTTAGTCAACAATGTCACATCTAGTCTTACAGATTTAGGAAATTTTATACATGAGGCCGATGAAGGTAATTTACATAATTAACAATATAACGTTTGAGGTTTTTTTTATTTTTGTACTTTGCATTGATGTATTTATATTATTTTAGGCTTACTCCAACCTGTCCCAGAAGGAAATTACGAAGCTTTAGTAAATGTTATGGGTTACTTAATGCATGTGAAAGATAGAACCGCAACGACAGATGATATGTTCCAACCCCTCACAGAAACTATAGAGTTATTGAAATTTTATGACATGGATATTCCTGAAGAAGTCAACGTTCTTTTACAAGTTAATATTTATGGAGTTTATCATAATGTATTATTAAATTGATAAAATTCTATAATTATGTTATATCTTCAGGAACTACCGGAGCAATGGCAGGCAACGAAAAAACTCGCTTTAACTGTAAAACAACAAGTAGCCCCACTACAAGCGGCGGAAGTGTCTTGCATAAGAAAGAAGATTGCTACTTTTGATGTTCACGTAACCTATTATAGAGAAGTTTTTAAAAGATACGAGGTCATTATTCCTTATTTTCTTGCACGTCCTTATTTCACGATTAATATGTTTAATGTATGTGTAAAAAAATTTTTTAACAGTTCTTCAAATATGAATGCGATAACCCATATGAAGTAATGTCAAGAGTTGATAATGAAATGTTGCGTTTGGAAGAAGAAATGAAGAGTATACAAGAGTCTGGTTCATTGTTTGAAGTGAATGTGCCAGAATTCAAATTGTTGAAACAATGCCGAAAAGAACTTCGAATGCTGAAGGTATGGAATTAGATAGTAATAAAGTTAATAATGCAAAAGTTATTACAAATGTTACATATGGCTCTATTTCATTTAGCAACTTTGGGACTATATATTCATTGTGAGAACAAGTATAGAAGATTGGAAAACGACGCCTTGGCGTAAGATTGACGTTGAAAATATGGACATAGAATGTAAGAAGTTTGCTAAAGAGATAAGATTATTAGACAAGGAAATGAGGAGGTATGTAAATAAAAATTACCGATAGTAATATATTTCAAATTATAGAAAAGGATTGTTAGAAACTAAACCTTTGTATAATTTATTATAATTTTAGTTGGGACACTTACATTAATTTGGAAGCTACTGTTAAAAATATGCTTACGTCTTTAAGAGCCGTTGGAGAGCTTCAAAATCCTGCAATAAGAGAAAGGCACTGGGATCAACTTATGCGAACTACGAAGGTAACGAGTTTAGGACAGAGAGGAGATAGAAAATTTGTAAATAATTTCCAGTGTATATATTTTCTTGGTGTTTATGTTTTCAATTGGATTGTCAATGGATATGAACTTATTAATTTATATTACTATAATGCGATGTGCATGTCTGTATTTACAATGTATTATTTTGACTGAGGCACGCTATTATCCGTTTGATTTCTTTTGGTTTATGCATCATGGTATACCTATATTGATGAGAATGACTTTATAATTTCCTGCAAATATTTCTTTTATCCCTGATGTGTGGATTGCGATGTCTTGCAAATGTAAATATGTTTATTATCCACAGAGCTTAGCTGCATTACCACCTGAACTCACTGTGAGTATGACAATGCCTTGTGTTTTACAATGTAAATAACACACAAATTGGTATTCATGATTTAAATGTGTTTTAAATTGATTTTACATGCATAAGCAAATTGCGCACATAAGTGCATGATGACATTAAAATGTGTGTATCACCTTATGTTGTATATAAATAAATTCTTGAAAATTCTTTTTAGAAAGTTGAATAAAAAAGTGATATAATTACATTGCAATTTTTCTGCATTTTCTAGATGTTTTGAATAAAGTTTACTATATTGTATTGACAGTATTTGATTTATGTAGGTACGAATAGTAATGGATGTAAATACGACGCTCGCGGATTTACTAGCATTAAATTTGCATGAATGCGAAGAGGAGGTTAAGAACATAGTGGATAAGGCAGTTAAAGAAATGTCTATGGAAAAAATATTAAAAGATCTTCATACAACTTGGAGCGGAATGGAATTTGAGCAGGAAGTTCATACCAGAACAGGATGTATTCTGCTGAGGGCTAGTGAGGAACTTATAGAAACTTTAGAAGAGAATCAGGCAAATAATATAAATATTTTATAAACTTTTATTAAGTATTAAATGAAAAATTTTGTAAAAATAAGTTTTAATTTCAGGTTCAACTTCAAAATTTAATTACTTCTAAATTTATTGCTCATTTCTTACAAGAAGTGTCAAGCTGGCAACAAAAATTATCAATAGCAGATCAAGTTATAACGGTGTGGTTCGAAGTTCAAAGAACTTGGACTCATTTAGAGAGCATATTTATGAGTTCTGAAGATATTAGGAAACAGCTTCCAGAGGATTCAAGAAGATTCGATAGAGTTGATGCAGAATTTAAAGTAAGCACTTACTACACCATCAAATTACTTCTAAAAGCCATGTTACTAAAAAACTTAAATTTGTAGTTGATAGTATCAGGCGTTACTTTGCGAAAATTCATTGTTATTAAATTATGTTGTATTAATTTACTTTGCAACAATCCGCAGGCACAATGTATGATGGTATATATGTACTTCTATACATGCATGAAACTTCCCTCCCTCCCACAATGGAAAAACATGCAATAATGATAAAAGTATATACCAACACACATATCGTCACCAACACGTGTTTCGCTCCGAATCAGAGCATCATCAGGGTGAGTAAACTCTACGAGTGTTAACCGCAAAGTGCTTAGTTTACTTTGCGGTTAATTTGCGGTTAACACTCGTAGAGTCTACTCATCCTGATGATGCTCTGTTTCGGAGCGAAACACGTGTTGGTATATCCTTTTATCATAATTGCATGTTTTCCTTTGTGGGAGAGAGGGAGGTTTCATGCATGTATAGAAGTATATACCATCATACATTGTGCTTGCGGATTGTTGCAAAGTAAATTAATACTAATTTACTAAAGTTTATGTTAAATAATAATTATTTATTAAAATTATATTATTAATTCATTCAGATTTTATCAGAAGAAATGTCAAAAACACCAAATGTCGTTAAAGGAACAAACAAGGATGGGTTAGTGGCAATACTCGATAGTTTACAAAAGGACTTAGTCATTTGTGAAAAAGCTCTCGCTGAGTATTTAGAAACAAAGAGACTAGCTTTCCCAAGATTTTATTTTGTATCTTCAGCAGATCTATTAGATATATTATCCAACGGAAATCAAGCAGAGTTAGTTATAAGGTAAATTCAGTAAAAACACTCGTAGTATTTTAAGACAAATCGAATTTAAAGAATGATTATTCACGATTTTCAATAATTTTCAGACATTTAACAAAACTTTTTGATTCTATAGCAAAACTAAAGTTTATTGAAAGTGATAAACCTGGAGAGAAACTGGCTTCAGGCATGATAGCGAAGGACGGAGAGCTAGTACCATTTCATGGTACTTGTGATTGTACTGGCGCGGTTAGTACATTTAATTTTTTTTTTGTAAATAATAACCGACCAATTCCATGTTATAATCATAGTGTAGCCAAGATGCGTAGACAGGGAATCATTTTCTAAACAAGCTTGTCAAAAAGGCACTCAGAACCTTTTAAAAGTACAGTAGATTCTAAAATGAATGTGCTACTGGGTAATAAAGAACCGTACGACCTAGCAAGGTTACCGTGGAGATTAAGGTGGTTTTGATACAAAACTTCATTATAACGTTAATACAATAAAATTCCGATATTACGGAGATTATTCATAATATGGAAATACTTATAATTTACATTCCTGAGTGTTTTTTGATGATTTAACTATCAAATAGCTCAATCTGATTTTGCCACACCTATCTTACTTTATGTGCAAAGAGCAATCAAATATTATCAAGATTCTAATATTAAGTACAATTGCATAAATCCATATAATTTTCTGTTTTCAAAATAGATGTAATAATTTATAAGTATGTTCTATACGTGTTTTGGTCGCAGTGTCGGAGAGCTAGTAATAGTGCGAGTCCCTTGCTTCCTTGTTGGTCCGTAACGCTTCGGTGAAGCCTTTGGTGTTACTGAAATCTTGACCACCACCAACAGTGACCACTTACCATTAGGTGGCTCGTCTGTTCGTTTGTCGACGTAGAAAAAAAAGTGTTATTTTACTAAGAAATCTAAACTAAAAATGTTTTTTATTGAAATATTCGTGTTAAATATATATTCTGTTGTAGGTTGAAATATGGCTTAATCGCTTACAAGATATAATGAGATCAACCATCCGCCATTATTTTAGCGAAGGTATCGTATCATATGAAGAAAAACCTCGCGAGCAATGGCTGTTTGATTTCATGGCACAAGTCTCTCTATGTTGTTCGCAAATTTGGTGGACTACTGAGGTCAATATCGCATTTGCTAGATTAGAAGAAGGATACGACAATGCTCTTAAAGATTACTACAAAAAACAATTAGCACAACTCAGTACGTTAATCACGTTGCTAATTGGAGAGCTTAGTAAACAAGATCGACAAAAAATTATGACCATTTGTACGATAGACGTGCATTCTAGAGATGTTGTGAGTAAAATGATTCAAGGAAAAGTGGAAGCAGGTTCAGCTTTCCAGTGGCAATCCCAACTAAGACATAGGTTTAAAGGATATAGTTATTTAATTGTATACACGAATCGCTTTCAAGTACCTTTAGTACCCGTATATTGAAATCACGGTTTGCACATTATTATTCAAATGTAGATTTTTCCTTTTCTTCTTTTTTATATATTCATATTTCTTAAATTTAAACAAGTTCCACGTTTAAGTAATTCTTACAATTGTATGAAATTTAATATATTTCTTTGCATTTAGTTTTCATCTTTATGTAGCCACTTTTTTAGTTTTAGTTTTGTACTGCAAAGCTTTTTACTTCGCGATATTGATGATATATTTTTTAAAAACAAACATTTTAGAATAACATGAGCATATTAGTGAGCTTTAGTGTAATTTATGTCTTTAATTATTTTATGTTTTGTAGATGGGATGAAAAAGAATTACATTGTTTTGCTAATATTTGTGACGCACAGTTCAGATACAGTTACGAATACTTGGGGAACACACCGAGATTGGTCATCACACCGTTGACTGACCGGTGTTACATTACATTGACACAGGTGATATTTTAAATAAATAAATACTGGATCATTTTTTATTGATTATAAAATATATTTTCTCAAACTATCGTTGTTTTAGTCTCTACATTTGATTATGGGCGGTGGACCGGCCGGTCCAGCAGGTACTGGCAAAACTGAGACCACTAAAGATTTAGGAAGAGCTTTGGGCATTATGGTGTACGTTTTCAATTGTTCCGAACAAATGGATTATCAGGTAATAGTATAATGCTTTATTATTTTACTAGACCTAACTTCTGGTAATTTATAATAGTAGTAAATCGTCCTAATATGAGCAGATGATACGCAGATTTAGTGATTGTTCTTTATTAGGTGAATATATTAATTTTTATTTTGTTTATTTTCAATGCAGTCATGTGGGAATATCTATAAAGGATTGGCGCAAACAGGAGCATGGGGGTGTTTTGATGAATTCAACAGAATATCTGTAGAAGTGTTATCGGTCGTTGCGGTTCAAGTCAAGTCAGTTCAAGACGCTATAAGGTGAAATAAATCATAATTATTTTTGATGTATGAAATATTAGAGATATTAATTTATTTTAATTATTATATTTTAGAGACAAGAAAGAAAAATTTAATTTTATGGGTGAGATTATAGTACTGGTACCTACAGTCGGGATTTTCATTACAATGAATCCTGGATATGCAGGCAGAACAGAATTGCCTGAAAACCTAAAAGCTCTCTTTAGACCTTGTGCCATGGTCGTTCCTGACTTTGAACTTATTTGTGAAATTATGTTAGTCGCCGAAGGATTCCAAGATGCTAAAATATTAGCTAGAAAGTTTATTACGTTGTACACTTTGTGTAAGGAATTGTTGTCGAAACAAGATCATTATGATTGGGGATTACGAGCCATCAAATCGGTACTTGTTGTTGCGGGGTCTTTAAAGGTAAATTATTTTATCACTCTTCAACAATTTCATACATACAAATTTAGATGAAATTTGTTGCAATTCTATTGTTTTGTTTAGAGAGGTGATCCTGGTAGGCCTGAAGAAGAAGTTTTGATGAGAACATTACGAGATTTTAACATACCGAAAATTGTAACAGATGATATGCCTGTTTTCATGGGGTTGATTGGTGACCTATTTCCTGCACTTGAAGTACCAAGAAAAAGAGATTTGGAATTTGAAAGGACAGTAAAACAAGCTGCAATGGACTTAATGCTTCAACCAGAAGACAATTTCATTCTTAAAGTAGTACAATTGGAAGAACTACTAGAAGTACGTCATTCTGTTTTCATTGTCGGTAATGCTGGAACTGGTAAAACTCAGGTCTGGAAGACATTATTCAAAACGTATCAGAATGTGAAAAAGAAGCCAATTTATAACGACTTGAATCCGAAAGCAGTGACAAACGACGAATTGTTTGGAATTATAAATCCAGCTACAAGGGAGTGGAAAGATGGTTTATTTTCAGTAATTATGAGAGATCAGGCAAATATTGCTGGTGAAAATCCAAAATGGATTGTGTTGGATGGCGACATAGATCCTATGTGGATTGAATCATTGAACACCGTAATGGATGACAATAAAATATTAACCTTGGCCAGCAATGAACGCATTGCACTTACGCCCTCGATGAGGCTTATGTTTGAAATTTCTAATCTCCGAACTGCAACACCTGCTACAGTATCAAGAGCAGGAATTTTGTACATAAATCCTCAAGATTTGGGATGGAATCCGTACGTATTTATTCACTAATGTGTGATAACATTTATGACACATTTGCTGTTTGTTGACCTCCATATATATTTTTATCTTTTGCTTTCCAGCTATGTCACAAGCTGGGTAGAAACAAGAAAAATTCCAGCAGAGAAATCAAATTTAGTTATATTGTTTGATAAATATATACCACCATGTCTAGAGACAGTAAGAAACAGGTTCAAGAAGATAACGCCCATAGCAGATATGGCTCATGTGCAAATGCTTTGTCATCTTCTCAACTGCTTGCTTGTACCTGAAAATACTCCACCGGAATGTCCTAAAGAGTGGCATGATATTTACTTTGTATTTGCATGCGTTTGGGCTTTTGGATCTGCTATGTTTCAGGATACTAATGTTGATTATAGAGTCGGTAAGACAAGTTTTATTTTATTTTTTTGTTCTACTATAGAATTTTTACTTTAATAAAATTGTGACGTGCTTCTGCAGAATACACTAAATGGTGGGTGAATGAGTTTAAGAACATCAAGTTCCCTGCTGGTGGTACAGTTTTTGATTACTATATAGATTCGGAAACGAAACAATTCACGCCGTGGACTGATAAAATCACAAAATTTGAATTAGATTCCGATATTCCATTACAGGTAATTAAAAAATTTGTGAACTATGCAAGTGTTAAAATCTTTATGATAAAATTAATGTGAAGGCAAGTTACAATTTTAACCAATTTTTGTGTAATTGTTTAGGCTGTGTTAGTACCTACAGCAGAAACTATAAGAATCAGGTACTTTTTGGATCTTTTGATGAAAAATAGACACCCAGTAATGCTAGTAGGAGGTGCTGGTTGCGGTAAAACAGTTCTGGTCAATGAAAAAATACAGGGGTATGTATATAAGAATAGCTCGGGAGAAAATGTTATAAAATTATTGTTTTATAACATAATTAGTGATTAAAGTTTCTTTCTCGTACAGCAAAATGAAGTCATTTAGTGATTTCCCAATTAGTTTCCAACTAAAGGTGCAGTCAATGATTTGTCTTGAATGTTTATATTCATCAATTAATATTTGTTATTGTTTTCCTTAATGGACCTGTGTAACGTTTTTAATGAGTAGTCTTATAATTGAGCTTATACGAGATATATAAAGAAGTGATTTATATATAGTACACGAAATTAACAAATTGATTGGTATTTTTTATGTTGATACTGATATCACAAGAAAGACGTGATTCTATTATTTTACAGATTATCAGAAAGTTATGCAATTCAGTCAGTTCCATTTAACTTTTACACGACCTCAGAGATGCTGCAGAAAGTTTTGGAAAAACCGTTAGAGAAAAAAGCTGGTCGAAACTACGGTCCTCCGGGAAATAAAACTCTTATTTACTTTATCGATGACATGAATATGCCAGAAGTAGACGGATATGGGACGGTATCACCCCATACTATTATTCGTCAGCATCTCGACTATAACCATTGGTACGACCGAACCAAACTCACATTAAAAGATATTCATAATACTCAGTATGTATCCTGCATGAATCCTACTTCTGGTAGTTTTACTATAAATCCGAGATTACAAAGGCATTTCTGTGTATTTGCTATTAGTTTTCCGAATAACGAGGCGCTGAATAATATTTATCATTCAATTTTGAGCCAACATTTGGCAAATCCTGAGTTGAGGATAAATGCTCTAATTGGCAAGTTGGCACGTAAGTATCAAAACTGAATATGAGTGATAATCATAAAATATGTGCTATTCAAGTGTATAAATACTAAGAGTTTGTTATATATTTTTATGTTTTAGCAAACGTCGCATCGGCAGCAATTGCTTTGCATAATAAAGTGTCACAAATCTTCCTACCTACTGCTATCAAATTCCATTACATATTTAACTTGAGAGATTTATCTAACATATTTCAGGTTAGTCTAAACATTACATTATTTAGTTTTGAAAGATACTACTATTTCTGTTTTGACCCTAATAATCAGGAACCGTCTACTAAAGTAATGTTTTCATATTTTAGGGTTTTCTATTTAGTACAAATGAGTGTTTGGTTAATCCTTCGGATATCATACGGCTTTGGTTACATGAAACCCACAGGGTATATGGTGACAAACTCACTGAGGATAAGGATATTGATGCATTCTTGAAAATGCAAGTAGATATATGCAAGAAAAATTTTGAGGTATTTTGTCAAAAAAATAATTAATTTGGTACATCTTTCGTGTAGAATGTGATATTAAAATTTAAAACTTCATACAGGACATCGATGAAGGTGTAGTTTTCGAGCGGCCTAACATCTACTGCCACTTTGCTGGTGGCATCGGTGAGCCGAAATATATGCCAATAACGACTTGGCAGCAGCTCAACAAGTTGCTCATTGAAGCCATGGCCAGCTACAATGATCTTATTGCAGCCATGAACCTGGTGTTGTTTGAAGACGCTATGATGCACATATGCAGGTGCGCTAAAATTGATGATAGAGTTATTTTCCACGTAAAATATATATGCATTCTTTGTTTCATCAGAGAGACTTATAAAATGATCCTCTTCCTTTCTTATTTTAGAATAAGTAGAATTCTGGAGAGTCCAAGAGGAAGTGCTCTATTGGTCGGTGTAGGAGGATCTGGCAAACAGTCCTTGTCCAGACTGGCAGCATTTATATCGAGCTTGGAAGTACTACAGATACAACTTAAGAAAGGCTATGGAGTATCTGATCTTAAGGTATATATACTGAAAAATATTTTACAACAATATTTAACAATATGAGTTTATTTGGAATCGGTGGTTTTTGTTTTAGCATGAACTGTCAGGTCTCTATATAAAGACTGGTTTGAAAAATGTAGGTATAATGTTCTTAATGACAGATGCACAAGTGGCAAATGAACAATTTCTAGTACTTATCAATGATTTGCTGGCTTCTGGAGAAGTAGCTGACTTGTTTCCTGATGATGAAATTGAGAATATTATAGCCGGTGTTAGAAATGAGGTAATAATCTGTGATCTGATGTAGTTTAGAAAATTTATGTTTATTACAAAACTCCTTATGTTTATATTAAACCTCGCTCCACTTCGAGAAGTATGCTTTTTACATTAACAATTAGTAATCTATTTGAGATTAGATTGCTTACTTTTAAGTCTGCCATTGTTATATATGTTTCATAAGTATTAAAAAAATCAATAATCGCACCTAAATCAGTATTAGCACGTTTTAATCTGGTGTTTTATAAGTTTTTTACGTTTACCTCGTACATTTTAATGTTCCTAAATCAGTTTGTCCATTATTAAGAACTGCATGAAAGGTTTATGATATACCGTTTATAATTCAAACAGTTTATATAATTCTATAGGTCAAAGGAGCTGGTCTACCAGATACTAGAGAAATCTGCTGGAAATTCTTCATAGACAGGGTCCGTAAACAACTGAAAGTTGTATTGTGTTTTTCACCTGTGGGTTCTACTTTGAGAGTGCGTTCACGGAAATTTCCAGCTTTGATAAATTGTACCTCAATAAATTGGTTTCATGAATGGCCTCAAGAAGCTTTAGTCTCCGTATCTATGAGATTCTTAGAAGGATTACACGTGTTACCTGTGAGTACCTGAAACTTTTTCTTCTGATATAATAAACTTTTTTCTTTATACACACGCACACACACACACACACACACACAGACACAGATGTAATAACTTTTATTTTCAGATTTCTCTAAGAGACTCAATTTCAAGATTCATGGCGTATGTTCACACTTCGGTAAATACCGTATCAAAAGCATACTTATCAAATGAGAGGAGATACAATTATACAACACCTAAAAGTTATTTGGAACAAATAAGTTTATATGCGAAGTTAGTAAATAATAAAACTGATGAGCTTCGTGCAAAAATTTTAAGGTATGAGATAGTTTAATATCTACCTTTTCAATATCATCAGTGAAAAAAGTTTAAAAGATTGAAAAAAGTTTTATATTCTTCTTTTTAGGTTGGAAAACGGGCTAGAAAAGCTACGCAGTACCGCATCACAAGTAGATGAATTAAAAGTAAAGTTAGCAATACAAGAAGTAGAATTGCAACAGAAGAATGAAGCTGCCGATAAGCTCATTGAAATGGTTGGCGTTGAAACAGCTAAAGTACAAAGTGAAAAAGCATTGGGTATGTAATTTTTTAAGGATTTCAGACTTATTGTTACTCTATAAATATTATTATAATTCTGTTCTATAGACTAAAGTTGAAAGATACTTACGTTGAATTTTTAAGTCCTCCAGATTTTTAAAACACATATACCTTTTATTTGAAAATTGTAGCTGACGAAGAAGAAGAAAAGGTAGCAGTAATTGCGGAAGAAGTATCTAAAAAGCAAAAAGATTGTGAAGAAGATCTTATCAAAGCAGAACCAGCGTTAGTAGCGGCTCAAGAAGCTTTAAATACTCTTAATAAAGCTAATCTTACTGAACTAAAATCTTTTGGTTCTCCACCTGGAGCTGTAACGAATGTTACAGCTGCCGTTATGGTTTTACTAGCACCTGGAGGAAAAATACCAAAAGATAGAAGTTGGAAAGCGGCTAAGGTAATGTTTGACAGTCATTCATTGTGGTCTGATTAATTGTTAATTATACCTAAAGCTAGATGCAGACATTTGGGTTCCCAGTCATTATGTATAATCAATTTTGAAACATTCATGTGAGACTCTAAAAATTTTTATAGATGACAATGGCAAAAGTCGACATGTTCTTAGAATCTCTAATCAACTATGATAAAGAAAATATTCATCCAGATGTTATCAAGGCCATTCAACCTTACCTAAAGGATTCTGAATTTGAACCAGGTAACGTGTGTTGTAAACATGTGTTGTAAAGTATAATTATTATGACATTACAATATCAAGTTTATTCGATTATTATTGAGCTCAATAAGTATTTGGCAGTCTATAAATATACGTTTTTTTTTAGAATTTGTAAGGTCCAAGTCAGCAGCAGCTGCTGGACTTTGCGCGTGGGTCATAAACATAATTAAGTTTTATGAAGTGTTCTGTGATGTGGAACCTAAAAGAAAGGCTTTAGCCGCAGCTAATGCAGAATTAGCGGCGGCTACTGAAAAACTGAAATCTATTAAATCAAAAGTTGCTGTAAGTATACCTGTATCTACTTGGAAAAAATGTTGATTAAAAATGCTTAATCTAATATGAGTTTCTTACATATTAGTCTCTCGAGGAACAACTAGCAAGTTTAACAGCGGACTTTGAAAAGGCAACGTCGGAAAAATTGAAATGTCAACAAGAAGCTGATGCTACGAACAGGACAATCCAACTAGCTAACCGGTTAGTTAATGGACTTGCTAGTGAAAACGTGCGATGGGCTGAATCTGTTTCAAAGTAAGTAGATAAACTAAGACAAAATAATATTAATTTTCACACCGATGTTACTGTAAATTCTAAAATAATATTTCAGCTTCATGCAACAGAGCACTACATTGCCGGGTGACGTTCTTTTGGTGTGCGCTTTTATATCGTACGTGGGATGTTTTACTAAACTTTATCGAATGGATTTATTGCATAAGAACTGGTTAACATTTTTGAAAACACTGGAGGTAAAATTTATTTATATAATACGCTCTATATTATGTTACTTTTTTATAATTTTAAACTGAACTGAATTTTTACCCGACAGTGCGACATTGTTAAATCTTTAGAAATTGTATCAATTTTATATTTTAGCCGCCAATACCTATAACTGAAGGACTGGACCCTCTAACGATGTTGACAGATGATACTACCATCGCAATGTGGCAAAATGAGGGATTACCTTCTGACAGAATGAGTACTGAAAACGCTACCATATTGTCCAATTCTGATCGATGGCCGCTTATGATTGACCCACAGGTTTAACTTCTTACTTTAGTTGACAACATTAATTAATTTTTTTTGTTATACATTTTAAAATTAAAAGTATTACAAATAACATGCTTTTGTACTACAATTGTAAAGACCGAATATACGTTACTTGTCATCGTTTAATATTACAGAGCTATAATACTGTTTTAATTTAAATTACGTTATAACTTCAGTTGCAAGGAGTAAAGTGGATAAAACAAAAATATGGAGACAGTTTGTGTGTTATCCGCCTAGGTCAAAAAGGTTATTTAGAAACCATTGAGAAGGCTATCATAAAAGGAGAAACTGTACTATTGGAGAATATTGGAGAAACTGTTGATCCAGTTCTGGATCCGCTACTGGGACGTAACCTTATTAAGAAAGGGAAGTAAGTATTGTAACAAGTCAAAGCATGGACGGCTATCTTGATTTTTTACCAGTTTAAAAAATGTAGTTATGTTTTATCAGGGCTATTAAAATAGGTGACAAAGAAGTGGAATACAGTCCAAACTTTAGGCTCATTTTGCACACAAAACTAGCAAATCCCCATTACAAGCCTGAAATGCAAGCCCAAACAACATTAGTAAACTTTACCGTAACTAGAGATGGTCTTGAAGACCAACTGCTAGCTGAAGTGGTAAAGGCGGAAAGACCTGATCTTGAAGAATTGAAAGCCGATCTAACGAAACAGCAAAACGAATTTAAAATACAGTTAAAAAAGCTTGAAGATGATTTGCTATCACGTCTATCGTCAGCCGGCGAGAATATTTTGGGTGATACGGCATTAGTAGAAAATTTGGAGACTACAAAGAAAACAGCTGCTGATATCGAGAAAAAGGTACTTTTGATATAATATTATTTATTATCATAATGAGCAATACAAACTTAGTATAAAAACTCTTGCAGGTAGCAGAAGCAAAGGTTACGTCACGTGAAATAGATCAAGCTCGGGAATTCTATCGCCCAGCCGCTGCGCGAGCTTCATTATTGTATTTCATCTTGAATGACTTGAACACAATTAACCCAATTTACCAGTTTTCTCTCAAGGTATTACATGTATTTACGTTTAGTCTTTTGAATCCTTAATGACATAATATTTTTCTTATCGTTACTGACATCAGTTCTGCCATTCAGATGAAATTTTAATTGCCATTTTTTTTTAAAGTTGAATCCATACACATTATAAGCTGTTATTTTTTATCGCAGGCTTTCAGTGTTGTATTTCAAAAAGCGATATCGAAAGCAGAAGCGGCTGAAGAAGTCAGTCAAAGAATCAAGAATCTCATTGACTGCATCAGCTATTCAGTATTTCAGTACACATCGCGAGGGTTGTTCGAATGCGACAAACTGATCTTCGCATCGCAGATGACATTTCAGGTAATGTCGAGAACAATACATGTTAATTATTTTGTTGCCTTTATAAACTACTAGCGGCCCATTCCGACTTCATTTGGGTTTAACCATATACTCATCTACTTGATGTATATAATATGTAATATGTATATATGTAATATGTATACGTAATCTATATCCATTCGAAATAAAGTACCTTTCGAATGGTAAAAGAATTTTTCAAATAGGTGCTATGGTTTGGGAGATTACTTTCCGCATATACAAATATTTACCAAATTAGTGCTATCTTTTATAATATTATAGTATATAGTAGAATAGTAAAAAATACGTGTGTCAGAAGAAGAAATCAAGAAGAGTATCATTGTAAAATCAATAATACAATGGAAAGAGGAATTGTAATTAAATCAACGTCAAAAACTTCATTTTTTTAAATATGTTTTTGTTGTGTACTTATATATTAATATTGACTTCACCACCTTGAATCATCGTCATCCACCTTCACTTCGCTTCAGAAAACCTATGTCTTAGATTAAGGAAAAGGATATATATTGTTGTAGGAATGAATTTATTCTGGTTCTGTGAATAAGAAACATTGATTTTTACAATAACTGCAGGCAGTAACAATTTAATTTACTGCCCACATAATAGAATGTCCATGTAAATTTTTATTTTTATCCCACGGGAAGTGGTGAATTTTCCGGGACATAAAAATATCTTAAAATATATACCAAAGTATAAGCTACTAAAATGGCAAATATCACCCAAATTTGTACATTGGTCCTAGTGCGATATGTTGAAAGACAGACAGGCACAAAAATTTTGAAAAAATATGTTTTGCACTCTATATCCATAATAAAGTCTATCTACATTAAAATAAAAGTAAAATGATATTTGCTGATTTGACCCCTTTTCAGTTCAATTATTAGTACAGATAAATATTACAAATAATAATAGTTAAGATTTCAAATTTAATAATTTTTATTAGTATCGGCAAGTATTAGGATTGCGAAGGTCAAAAGATGTTAAAATTGAGAAGACCTCAGAACGTGTGGAGCGTGTTGCTATAAAATTAAAACGATACCATCACAAAATATTGTACTATGACAAATTTGTTACAGCTCTAAATTAGTTCTGCTATGAAGATTTTTATTGTTATTTTTCGATTAAAACAAAAGTTAGTTCTTAAATAAATCGAATAACGTTGGCATGACGCCATCTTTATTGCATAGTTGGAATTATTTATTTTTTATGTTATTAATATCTTTATGCTTAGATTAGTAAAGTAATTCTATGTTAAAAATGGCTGTGTATATGCTTCGTTTTTGTCTTATATATGTTTATATTTTGACTGTTGTTGATTTAGTATAAGAGGAAAGAACGGTCTAGTGCATATTTTTTATTTACATCTCTCAATAATCTTTGCATAACGACAGCGATATAACGTACATTTATAGATTGGTTAGTTTTACATACATACGTACATTTATAGATTGGGTTGTATTACAATAATGATTAATGCATCATTTTGAAAAGATATGGTACGTTTACTTCTCTCTGGAAGATGATTCAATCGTTTGAGATTCACATTTACAAAATCTTTACAAAATTTGTCTTCACCATTGAAAGTCATATTCATTGAAAGTCCAATTAGCACATTTGAAAAATAAGAGGCATTTTTATGCACGCTTTGCGTCCAGATTAATGTCACAAGTTTAGTTTCGATACTCTAGATTATTGCAATACTTATCCGATAACTCACATAATTATAACTAACCTTGAGTAGATATTTATAGATGTCACCAATAAAAACAAATTTCATCGTATAGGTGCTTCTAATGAGTGAAGAAATATCACCTGCGGAGTTAGATTTTTTCCTCCGTTTTCCGATTAAGCCACATGTGACTAGTCCTGTTGATTTCCTCTCTAACCAAAGCTGGGGAGGAATCTGTTCCTTAGCAAGTAAAGATGAATTCAGAAACCTTGACAGAGATATAGAAACCTCTCCCAAGAGATGGAAGAAAATTGTAGAAATGGAATGTCCCGAAAGGGAGAAATTTCCTCAGGTAAGCATCCAATTTATTGTAATTATTTATGTCAAATTATAATACTTTTATCCTAATTATGTAAATACTTTACTTATAAATCATGTTATTTTTTTTTCGAGGAATGGAAAAATAAGACTGCTTTACAAAGACTATGCATGCTGAGAGCTTTAAGACCGGACAGGATGACCTATGCAGTGGCGTAAGTATGAATATATAATATTATTGAGAAGTAATAATTATTATAAAGTAAATGAAAAATGTCTAAGCTTACAATTATAGGTAGTATAACTCATTGAATTGCGATTTGTAGCGCTTATATAGAAGAGAAAATGGGTACAAAGTACGTAGAAAATCGGACAGTTGAGTTCAGCAAATCTTTCGAAGAAACTAGTCCCACAACGCCTATATTTTTTATTTTATCCCCTGGAGTCAATCCTTTGAAAGACGTAGAAGCATTAGGAAAAGTCATGGGATTCACAGCCGATTATGGAAATTTCCACAATGTGTCGTTGGGTCAAGGGCAAGAGGCAGTGGCTGAGCAGGCAATGGAAGAAGCCTTAGTCAAGGGACATTGGGTTGTATTACAGGTATGTTTATAGTTTAAGACTTTAATGACGTGTTACATAATATAATTAATAAAATGCAACATCTTTTAGTTATCGTACAATGTTGAAGGTATTTGTATATTGAATTGATTTAATCGCGAGGATTAATAATTAGTAATCATATGACTTGCGGCTAAATTAAAAAAACATGTTTTTACTTCTTTAACTCTTTTAGAATATTCACCTTGTTAAAAAATGGCTTCCAAGTCTCGAAAAGAAGATGGAGACTTTTGCTTCGGGCTGTCATAAAGACTTTCGTCTATTCATATCCGCTGAACCTGCTGCCACTCCTGCTGCGCACATTATCCCACAAGGAATATTGGAGTCAAGTATAAAAATTACCAATGAGCCACCCACGGGAATGCAGGTTGATGAGATTTCAAAACAAAATGATTATTTATATTTATTTAATCTTATTTTATGTGTTACATACCCATTTATCTTCAATTAATTATTTTTAGGCAAATCTACATAAAGCTCTTGATAATTTCAATCAAGAAACCTTGGAAATGTGTGGCAAAGAAGCAGAATTCAAAGCCATACTTTTTGCTCTTTGTTATTTCCATGCTGTTGTTGCGGAAAGAAGAAAATTTGGTCCTCAGGGCTGGAACAAAATATATCCCTTCAATGTTGGTTTGTAGAATAATCTTTGTATTTTTACGATAGATTCCTTAAATGTTAAAAATAAATGTTTTTGAATGGTAATAACAAGTACTGGATGAAGAACTTATTTTATGAAGAAAACTTCTAATATTACTGCTATTGCTACGAAGGTTCTCAAAGCGTCGGTAGGAAAGTATAGCGTTCATAAATAACCAGGTAGTGATAAGATCTACCTTACACACATCAAGTGACTCTCGAGCTTATACTTTGGGCAAAAGAGCGAATATCGCATACACGGTCTACTTTACCCAAACCTCTGTTGTTTTATAGATTTCCGGGTATTATTATTGACTTAACGCGAAAAACGTAGAAAGTTCTGGAAGGCCCGGAAATCGATTTAAAAAACGGGTTGGGTCGCCCGCGGGTCATTCGGATCTTCAATATTAAAACAAAGTTTTCTCTCTACGAAGCGAAATACCTGCGATCAACGAGTGCGACTGCGACTGCTGAAGTGCAATAAAGTCTCTGCGGAACTAATTTGGCGTTTTCACGAACCCGTGTATCCTGACATGTAACACTACTATTTAAGGATCATGTTTCAGATCACCCTACGAAAACATAAAGTTCAAAAAGAAGTTTTACGGAATACTTGAATACTCGTATGAATAAATGTGTTATTTTTTATACCAATTCTTTAGGAATAATTATGTTCAACGTCTATTACAGGAGATCTTACTATAAGCGTCTTTGTATTATTCAATTATCTGGAAGCTAATTCTAAAGTTCCCTGGGAGGATCTAAGATACCTATTCGGTGAGATTATGTACGGAGGACACATCACAGATGATTGGGATCGTCGTCTCTGTAACGCTTATTTAGAAGAGTTAATGCAGCCGGATTTGGTAAGACTTGTTATGGTGAAGAAGATAATGTTCTTTATTTTATTTGTAATTAGATTAATACTTGCATATTCAATTAATTTAGCATTTAACCTTAAAGTTATTCGTACTCATGTTTATTCTACGAGACATAAGAAAACGCGATTAAAATTCAAAAATACACAATTCCAACTCCATGTGATCCCTCAACATTTGAATTATTTTGTTTTTTTTAAATTTGCGCGAAATAATATCCTAATTTTTAAGTCTAAAATCTAACTATCAACAGAAAACTACATAAAATTACCCTTGATTTAAAAATAATACTGTTGTAAATACTTAGTAAATTAATAACTAAAAAGTATAATATAACTTTTTGGTTATTAATGTTGGGTGGTACTAATCACATGTTGATGAAAACGAGTTGCCCTTCAACTACCTCATTCTACAATGAGAGCTGAGTTTTCTTCGTTATCTGCATCTGATATTTATATGATATAAGGGTTTTTCGTGTAAAGTGGTCAAAGTCCGGTTTCGCAGTTTTACATACATCTTTGAGAATTCTCAGGTCTGCAGGTTTCCTTGCAATATTTCCTTGCACCACAGCAAGTGTTAATTAATATTGTAGATAATTTTGAAAAAATTGAGGTGCAAGCAGATTTTGCATCGGAGTCTCTGACCGGGTTATCAGGGCAATGATTATAATTGCAATCAAAATGAATTTTGTAGGTGGATGGCGAACTTCACCTGGCGCCAGGATTTCAAGCTCCTCCCAACACGGACTACTCCGGTTACCACCAATACATTGAAGAGGCGATGCCAGCCGAATCACCTTATCTATATGGTTTACACCCGAACGCTGAAATAGGGTTCTTGACTACGACCTCTGAGAACTTGTTCAGGACTATCTTCGAGATGCAGCCCAGAGATGCACAAGCTTCTGGAGCGGCAACTGTAACTAGAGAGGATAAGGTTGGTCTTTTGATTATAAAATATTGCGTCTTTTGTATTTCTTCCGCGTTTGCAGTATTAAGTTAATTTAATGTACACAATTAAGCAAGATGATTTTGTTTTGAATTTTGAAAATTATCTTGAAGTTGTATCTTATTTTTGTAATTTTACTGGTTTTGACGCATGCTGAATTCTTCATAAATAAAATTAATAAATATCTTCTACAAATAAAATGCTATAAGTTAAAAAAATAAGAACATTTTGTATTTCTAATATTTCACTTTTAAGGTAAAACAAATGCTGGACGAAATAATGGAGAAGCTTCCGGAAGAATTTAACATGGTAGAGATCATGGGAAAAGTGGAGGAACGGACCCCGTACGTGATAGTCGCCTTTCAGGAATGTGAGCGAATGAATTACTTGACTGGTGAGATGAAGCGCTCCTTGCGAGAATTGGATTTAGGGTTAAAGGTAATATACAGGTTTTTTGAGTATGTATGTGTGTATAGTTTTATATTTTTAAGATAATTGCAAATTGGTTTGAAAGTTTTAAATGAAAAGATTTTAGGAAGTGCATATATGTATGTATCATCGCTATAACTAATATTAAGTATAAATCTGTTTGGTGTACATATTATCACCCCTTGACAAGGTAAATTCGAAAAAAATACTCCATTTTGATCAGACATATTGCAGTTAACTAAGACATATGAAATAATGTGCCCTAAAAGCTGATGTAATGCTGCTTTACCTTAGCTATATATGTTTTATATAGCATGGCTATTAAATCTTATTTTCAGGGTGAACTAACGATTACATCAGACATGGAAGATTTAGAAAATGCTTTATTTTTGGATCAGGTATGTATTGAATCACATTTTCAGACTCATATTTTTTTTTACTAATTAAATAGGGTTATCAAAACCCCCTGAAAATGTGTGATGTGTGTTAAGGTGCCAGCAATTTGGGGAAATAGGGCGTACCCGTCATTGCTCGGTCTCTCTGCCTGGTTCGTGGATTTATTATTGCGGCTTCGGGAGCTAGAAACTTGGGCTACTGATTTTGTGGTATGGAAATGAATACTTTATTTCATTGCTTCAAAAAACTGCCTTAAATTATTGCGGCTTATTTATTAGCAATAATATTTGCGAAGACCACAAATTATACCGATACCTTTGAGATCACAGAATAATATGAGAGCGTACCCAAGATTCCGTATAGTGGGATCAAGAAGGAAAAACCGTCGTGGTGTTAACCGATAGAAATTCATCAAGACTTTTCTCTTGCTTCTACGATGGAGACATTCCTAAGGTTTTTCTCACCTAAAAAAATATTTTGTTTCCGCCGATGCTAAAAAACTTTTGAAGTTTATTGATTTTTGCTTATTTTTTTTTGTTTTTTTTTTTAATCTCATTTCTTTGAATTTAAACAATGTAAACCATCTTGTTATTACTTTAAGGGCCATTGTAATCTTACTTTTATAAAGTTAATTGCTTAGAGAAAATGATGCAAAGATGTTTAGAGAATGTCGATACGTATATGAAATCATAGCCAGACTTTGAAACTTAGCTTACATGTAATTTGTTATTTTACCAGTTACCAGTTTCGGTGTGGCTGGCAGGGTTCTTCAACCCGCAGAGTCTGCTCACTGCCATCATGCAAAGCACGGCGCGCCGCTACGAGCTGCCGCTAGACAAAATGTGCCTGCAATGTGACGTCACCAAGAAGATGAAGGAGGACTTCACGTAATGTACCCTCAAATGTAACATATCTGTGAGCCTTCACAGCTACAGGTTACCTATGTTATTCGTAAGTGATTTGTGAAGACAGATGAAGCCTAAGTGTCGACGTTGACATTGGGTGTGGTTAGGAGTTGCATAGGTGACCGCTAGTGGAAATATTTTCAATTCGAATTGGACAAGTTGAAGTATGTGTTGTGGTACGCTCTATGTTTCGTCAACTACGAAGACAGCGTCTTATACCTGTCGCATAGGATTGGAACTCTTTCTGAAAGAAATAAATATCTGTTAATGTTGCTCAAAGTGGAATTCGATATGTTTTTTGGGTATGGTACACAGCATATATGCACAGCGCAGATATAATCTAGCAACCACCACTCTTAAAGGCATCAGTAATTTGGAGTAAGCAGATATTAACACCAAAGTTTTCCTCCAATCAGTCCAAATTATCGAATTTTATGCCGGATTATTTTGCGCATTCTCTCGGATAAAACAAATAGCTTACAATGCAGGCTTGAAGATGTGTTTCTAAATTGTTACAAGTAGGTATGAGGTGCCAAAATTTTATCAATTATTTTCGAGAACCAGTTAACAAACAGGTATATTACTAATTTTTTGACTGGCAACATGTTGATGACTGGTGATGTGGAAGACCGCGGCTGCGCTGCTTTGATCACTTGCCAAAAGGAATTGTTCTGACATGTCAGCGAGACAAGCCAAGATAAAAAGTTCTAAAGTAAACTAGAAACATGCGTTATGGAAATCATGGTTGTAGGAATTTTAAATTCCACATGTTATACTCGTAAGTTCACTTTCGCAATAACAGTTTACCCATTGTTATCGTAACTTTAATAATTCGTCAGTGTCGTTTAAGTGTTTCTAAGTAACCGTCAGGTATTAGTGGGACGTAGGTCAGTCTCTCGCACGGCTCGGGTTCGAATTCAAGACGTAATTCAAATCTTTCGAAGTTTAAAAATAAAAAATAATTGTCTCTTGCTTTGCGGAAGGAAACACATTGTGAGGAAATTTACGTGTCCCAGAGATGCTGATAATGTTCTTAAAGATGTGTGAAGTCTACGAATCTTAATTTGGCTAGCGTTGTGGACGGAGATTCTATCGATATGAGACAATAATGGAATATGATGATAATTAAGACGAAGATATTGATAACCGTGGTTAACCTGATGGTATTTTTTACTTTCAGCATACTTTCGATAGTTCATTGGTTAAGTAAAGGTCAAGATCTTCAACATAATAAAAATTAAGATAAATTTCCGGCTTTTAATGAGATATTGATGTTGTAATAGTACGATTTTTTGATGGTATGCGCTTTTGCGCCTTGATGTGTTCTAGTTCTGACCACCGAAATATTTTGATTGGGCTATTGGCCTTCGAAGTATTTGTAACAAACACCTCATTATGAATAAATCAATAAATTGTATCTAGTGATCGAACATAGATCCGAAATAAAAAGGAGTGTTGAAAATTGTTTTACGGTAAAACTAGCAAACCGTCCTCGCTTCGCTTCAGAAAAATCACTCCTTATGCTTAGAAATAGAACTTGCATTGTTTTATTTATAACTTTTTTATTCATGAACATATTGCAATGAAACGAACTTTAAAATATTATAGATGCTGCCTGCAATATATAACTGAAAAGCAGTACAAAATCGGTTTAGCCATTTTTGAAATTACCGCGAACAAACACGGACAGACAAACAGACAAAAATTCTAATAACTATTGTTTTGGATTCTTTTGCGTTAATAAAGGCTCTTAATAATAGTTTTTCTCATATATATTTTATGTACTTACAGAAAAAGATCAGTAATAATTTTATTATAAGTATGGATAGATAAAAGAAATAAGTTATAAAAATATTTTCTTTTGTTCTTTTTTAAAATATATGTATATATATATGTATGATCCGGGGGTTGAGATTATTCAAAAGTATCAGCAGCAAAATAAAAATTGCATTTAAAAAAGCACGACTTACTGTTGATATATATGTACGTCTGTCTGTGTGTCTCGATTTCTATGTCCAATTACTAATATTACAGAGATCGTAGTTCTCAAAACGAAGCGAGGACAATTTACAACGAGAACTATTCAGCAGGAGAGGAAATGAAGCTTCAGCGACATTCGCGATTTGATTAAAACTGTTGTTAAAACAATACTATGTTACCTACACTACCGGTCAAAAGTTTGAGACCACTATAAAAAAATTAAGAAAACAAATAAAAGTCAACATATTTAAATCATTATGAAATACAGTTTTTATTTCCATGTTATACACAATATTTAAAATTAAAAAATTACGAATACAAAAGATAATACTAAATTACTAAAGAAAATACAAACAAGAGAGTTTACACAGACTTTTCATCAAAATATCCTCCTTTGCTTTTTATTATTTGTTTTACCAATCTTGGCATGCGAGCAATTAACTTATTTATTGTCTCTTGCGAGATATTCTTCCAGCTGTCTTCTAAGGCATTCCACATGGCCTGCTGTGAAGAAGGACATTGTTCCCGAACGTTTCGGTCAAGTTCTTCCCACAAAAGCTCTATGGGGTTAAGATCGGGACTTTGGGGTGGCCATGTCATGTTTTCCAACACTTTTTCTGACTGTTTCTTGTCTAAATAGCCCCTACATAATTTTGAACTATGCTTTGGATCATTATCTTGTTGGAAAATAAATCCTTTGCCGATTAACTTTAGTCCGGAGGGAATAGCATTTTTCTCCAAAATTACTTTATACTCCTCCTTTTTCATAATTCCTTTAATTTGGACCAGATTTCCAGTCCCATAGCCTGAGAAACAACCCCAGACCATAACAGATCCGCCACCATGCTTGACAGTCGGGACTACACACTGTGGCATCATTTTTTCTTCGGCGGAACGTCGAACGAAAATTCTTCTTTTTGAACCAAATATTTCAAATTTAGATTCGTCACTCTAAAGTACTTTTTTGAAATCTTCTTCGGTCCAGTCTCGATGGGCTAGGGCCCACTGCAACCGTTTTTTCTTATTCTGCGGTTTTAGAAGAGGTTTTCGAACAGCAACGCGACCATACAACTTGGCGTCTCGCAATCGTCTTTTCACTGTAGACACTGACACAGGTTTTTCCCGAGATTTGTTGACTTCAACGCGGATTTCTGGGGCTGTTAGGCGTCTGTTTCGCTTGCTGGTTACCACAATAAATTTGTCTTCACTAGAAGTCGTAGCTCTTGGTGTCCCGGAGCGCGGACGATCTTGATTACTGCCAGTTTGTTTGTACCGCACAATAGTGCGATGAACACAAGTCTTTGATAACTTGAGTTGAGATGCAATCTCGCGTTCAGATTTGCCTTCATTATGGAGAACAACGATGGCAGATCGCGTTTCGATACTAATTTCGCAATCTTTTCCCATTTTAGAGACGTCTTGACTGTAGGAATCACAAAATCAGACTAACAGCGGATATTCGTAGATTACCATGAAAATATCGGGTTAAAATAAACTTAAAAACATATTTTAAAAATATAGAACAATCGCATTGTAAGATGATGTGAAAAAAAACGAAGTGTCAGCTGCGGTAATGAGGTAATAAAATTTTTACAATCGATTATCGGACTAGCTCTTCTTCGGCTCACATTGCAGTTTGGAAACAATGCTGGTTTATGGCCCTTTCCTTGGCTTATATACAAAAGAATTAGCTTTTAGGCAATCTTTAAAAACAATAGAATATGCAGGTGTGCAGATTACTTTTTATCGCCAATATTTTAAGAATATTTACTAATAACAAAAATCTTTTATTAGTGGTCTCAAACTTTTGACCGGTAGTGTATATCAATACCTATGGTACTAATTACAACTACTAATCTATTAATGCGCAAACAATCTATGTGATGGTGAATGGTCAAAAACTGTATTAAGTTATCACAGAAACGTGTCGCCATCTGTTGTCCATTACCTGTAAATATGTATTACTCGTCGAGCAGGATAGCGGACTTGCGTTCGGCGCCGCGCGACGGCGCGTATGTGCACGGGCTGCTGATGGAGGGCGCGCGCTGGGACATGCAGGCCGGCATCATTATGGACTCCCGCCTCAAGGATCTCTTTCCGCCCATGCCTGTTATCAATGTTCGGGTGCGTTTTACTGACACTTGGTACCGAAAATTGTTATTTAGTGTTTAAGAGGCTCCATTCATCTTTCAATCCAAGCCTTCCTTATTCGATCCATCTTGTTGACGATGTGTCTCCTGTTGAGGTGATGTTTATGTCGCTGGGCTCTTACATTTATTTAATCTCAAAGGGATAACCACACCGTGGAAGGATAATTTACCCGCCAGATTGTCTATTCTCCTTTTCAAATCGACCATAAAAATGTAGTTCAATGGCTGTCGGAGTTTTAAAAGGACTATAATTTCCAGGCTATAACTCAAGACAAGCAAGACTTGCGCAACATGTATGAATGTCCCGTGTACAAGACGAGAACGCGCGGCCCTACCTATGTCTGGACATTCAACTTGAAGACCAAGGACAAGCCAGCCAAGTGGACCCTCGCTGGTGTCGCTCTTCTGCTGCAGATATAAAGATATATAATTAGCATAAAAGAATTTGGGAGAAAAGAAATTCGCGGTAGAAGAATATCGTCATTATGATTTTAAAATTATGATAATGTCATTTCTTTTCATGAAAAGCATTTTGAAGATGACAAATATATGTAAAAAAATTAAATTTATTTAGTTATTAAAATATCCCATTATTTTTTTAAATTTAATTTATAGTTTGCAAATTATATGTATAATTTATCCTCTATTTTTCTTGCATTTTATGACATAAATAAATTCTACAGATTTATGTTAACCGTTGTTTTGTGCTCATCCTTACCTTTTTATTATCTACTAGTGGTTCACTCTTTATTTATTATACTTATATTGTATATAGCCTATCCATGAATGGACCATCCTGTATAATATACCCTTTGAATGGTAAAAAAAATTTTTCATGTAGGTGCCGTGGTTCGGGGATTACCATCCGTATATACATAAAGTCACAAACTCTCTCACACTATCTCTTTATAATGGTGGTACACGTTCTATTATTAACTATATCCAAGCTCGGCGATGTCAAATTACAATCAGCAATTACTTTATTATTAATAACTTAATAATAATACTGATAATATAATCTTTACGCGAAGCCCTATTCCTAAGCAGGATGACTTCTGTCGCGACTTACGACACTCTGTTTTGCCTGTATGGGATTGGGGGGAGTATTCTAGGCAGCCCCAATACGGCTCAGGGAACTTACCATAAGATAACCTTTATAAACTAAAATTATAGAAATTACAGATAAACACATTTACATATGACGACCCCGTAGCCCAGTTGGTAGTGACCCTGCCTGCCGAGCGTGGGGTCCCGGGTTCGATTCCCGGTCGGGGCAGATATTTATGTGACAGATAAATGTTTGTTCTCGGGTCATGGGTGTTTGTGATGCGATAATTGTGTATGTCCATGCCACCCGCAACACAGGGAATCCTAGTGCGGGGGTGTGAGTGTGTAAACGTTAAAAAAAAATATATAAGAACAAGAACAACGAAATCCTCTTTATTGTACATCGAACATAATATATAGAAAAATTTTAATAACAACTTTTAAGTACAACAGGAGGCCCTATCACTTAATTTATCGATATCTCCCAGGCAACCTATTGTGCTGTTAGAGTAGATGGAATAATAAAATAGGGAAAGGGCTTACAATTATCAAAAATAGTTAACTTTGTCACCATATATGTGTGATATAAAGGACATATAGACAAATATACAATCAAAATTATTTCAGTGTTTTCGCCGTGCTTACGCTATGCGCGATACTAAAATTCAAAATAAGCTATTAAAAATGAATAATCTTAATGTGTCATTTATTTTAAGATGCCATCATAGCAATTTCATCAAGATTACAGGTGTGCCAAATATTTTTTCTTAATTAATGTGTGATCCATACATTATCATGCGGATATACGTGGCCGTTCTTACATAAATTCATCTTTATTATTAAGGTTTGAACCCCAGTGGTGGACTGTTTTCGGCATACATTTGTGAGATCTGACAGTAACAAATGTTCGATATTTTTAAGTTATCAACATTAAATAAACTAAATACATAATTTTGTATATCAAAATGCTTTTATATTAATCCGTAACTTAACAATCATTATCCAAGTATCGGATGTTCTAATGCTGCCCAAAATTTCCAACGTGACTTAAATTCAGCAATATAACAATAGCAACGGAGATTTACGGTTCAATGGCCCTTGGAAACATTGACGCGATCAAGATATTTTATCACTAGGATTGATGACCGTCCGAATACCGACTGGACCGTTGATGACATATCATCGTCATAACCTGTCGAGTTATTGCCGCTTCAGGTACATTTACGACGTTGTCACAACTACGTTAATAATACATACGTGATTTGCATTTAAATCTGTAAATTCAAAGTATCAAAGTACTTTGATGGATGTTGTGAGTAGGCGAATTGTTATTCCTCTGTGGTATCAAAGGTACAGAAGCTACGAAGAAGAGTCCATTGATAAGGATCCCTCGTGTTCTTCCTAGTGAAGCAAAACTTTCTCGATACATGCCATTGCATGTGCCTGTTTTACCATCACACCACACATTTAATGATTTTTTAAACGTTGAAAATACGGATAATTCCTCATAAAAATTATATTTTTAAAAGTTACAAACCATCCTAACTATAAAATTGACACGTTTGTATGAGAATATCCTTGACATATTAACACATTAAATTGTCTACTAAACTGTTAGTCACGGTCAAGATGTTTCGGGTTTTATTTATTTTAACTTAAACTAAAAGAAAAACAGAATCTTCACAAATCAGGTATTTGAGCTCAACAAGATTATGTTAGGGGGTACCAAACGATATGTTGGTTAGTAAAACATATAGCACTAGCGACCATAGGTTTGCTTCACTAAACATAATACTCGTATGATTAGATTCTAGTATAGGTTGGAACTGTTTGTTTCGACAAAACAAGTAAATAAATAATTGAATAACTATAATAATTGAATAAGCGACTAAATATGGGATTCCCAAGACTGCTTTACTATGAAAACGTGTTCGCATATCTACTCGTAGTAAGTTACTCAGTGGACAGCACTGCTAAGCTTTTGGGTCATATTTTCATACCCATGGTAGCATTTTTATGCTGTAAAACAAAAAAAAAATTGATCAAAGGTATATAATTTTTATCTTCAGAAAATGCGCTTGTAGCGTTTTAGCAGTTTTTGGAAGTGTCAGGTGAACTGTAAAAATTGTTTCGAAAAGTAGGTTACAAGAAACTTGATGCTGGTGGAGGGGATTTGAAAAGATTTCCTAATAAAAATGATACTATAAAGGTCAATCTTTACTTGTCCAAACTTTCTAAGTGCCTCAAGTATTCACAAATCACGATTACAAATGTATTACATATATTTAGAACTAGCAGACTTTTCTCTCTTCGTTTCAGAGAAACTACGCCTAACGCTTAGAAATAGCACCCGCATTGTTTTAGGACTGAGTTTTTCTTGTTCTATGAATTAGAAATATATTCATTTATAACCTTTTTTAAAAAAAAAAACGGATTTTAATGAAACGAACATTAAATATTAGATGATGCTTCCTGCAATACATTAGTCTTAACCACAACGAAATTGGTTAAGTCGTTTCTGAGCTTAGCGCGAACAAAAGCACAGACAAACAGACAACAATTTTAACAACTGTTATTTTGGGTTCTATTCCGTTAATAAAGGCCTCTGATGATAGTTTTTCTCACATATTCTTCACGTACAGAAAGCGATCAGTTACAATTTTATTATATGTATAATATTATTCTTTGATAATAAACACAGGCTCGCATCATTTGGCCAATAAAAATATCGTATGGTACTTGTACACTGTGAAAAGGCCACTAGGTCAGATTTGTACGCCTTCTTGAGCTTCGTGGAATCCTAATGACCATTACACTTAACAGTTTTTGCTTGCCTAAATTGCGTCAACAATATTTATCGATATTGATGGATGAATCATACCAACATTATCAAGAACGCAGGCTGTTTAATTATCTCTATATCATTGATCTTTTTCGAGTGGTGCTATCATTTTTATCTCGGTGATTTACTTATTAGTTAAAAATAATAGTGACTCATAGATTATGTCAGCAGTTAACATCTATGAAATACGTATGATTTTTTTGCCTTTTAATATTTGAATCCTTGTTGTTATTTATAGATGTGATTTGGTAACGATGTGAAAATTATAATATGAGAGATTCATACAAAACACAAAGATTTAAATAAGTAACATTATTAAATTTGATCACTCATAGTATGAAGTTTTGTGTTACATTGGAACAATTAAAGAATTTGACCACATGTATAATTTTATTAAATTTGATTTATTTAGACGCTAAATGTTATAGAAGATGTAGAACGCTATGAAAACTTAGTTTTAAATAAATTAATTTTGTGTTTTTGACATTAATGTTAAATTCTTTAGATAGATAGATATTAAATAGATTTCTTTGAACTTTGCAATAAATTTTTATTTGATCGTCACACGGGTCACGACGAATAGAATCGCAACGGTCATTAAAATTAAAATAACCGAAGGGGGTTAATGAAAAGGACTGGAGTTTAACGAAAATGACGGGGGGGTTAATGAGAAGGACGAGGGCCCGATAATAGCCTACGAGTAGTTCTTTTTTTAAAAGCCATAGTCATATCGTTTTTATGATAGTATTCAATCAGATCATTAATTTTGCTAAGGCGCAATCTAATACCTCCCGTTTAGAATCCGATTTTAAATAACATAAAATCATATTGTTTGTCAGTATTAAGATGGTAAGTGGCCATCGTCCTTTTCTAATCAACGCGTCGTTTACAAGAAGCTGATATCCATAGGTGTGTAACGTGTACTTGGTTAAGTATATATTTGATATAGGCTTACGTTTTTTAAATGGATATTATTGTTATATTTTCATAAAGATTTATCGACCGATATGCCACGCCTAGTAGTTTTACAAACGTTAGTATGGGGATAATACTCTTAAATCAACTTACATACTATATTAATAGTAACTTCCACAATTGCCTACAACCATAACCTCATCATAGTTATTATTATATAACACACAAAAATATAATATCTCTTCTTAAATGACAAATAGTGTTTTTAGGCACTAAGGCCTTCCTTTTCTGTCTCATACACTCGTATAAGGAAATGTGAACAAATAAACTTTTGCAACGATGAGAGAGTACTAAACGAAATCCTTACTAAGACCATACAGTTTCTAGTCCCCTCATTATCTGCTTCCCGAAGAAAATAACCAAGTTTGTACTAAGGAACTCCGCACCGACCGAATTAATTCTATTCGGCACCTTTTACCCTGGCGTGGGCGACATTAGCATTCTTGTTAGTACGTTGTTAGTCAGTTAGCAGGCCTCGTTAGACCAACACTAGGTGGGCATTGAGTCGTTAAAGAAAATAAGAACATCGCAGAAAAACATGGAAATAGTAAAGTAATTAGATAATGAGATGCGGGTAAAAATGGTTGGTTGCAAATAAGTGTTCATTGTGTATTTTCTGTAAAATGTACTTTCGTTCTTTATACGTTTTGTTATGACGTTTTCTATCATTTAAATAAGGGTTTATAACGATTTATCACCTGACTAGCGGCCCCATCCAGCTTCGTTCGGGTGGACTATTAATTACTTATACTTACATGATTATTAAAAATTTCATATTTTTTGCCTTGTGTCTAATCGTTAGGATAACTGACATTTTATATAGCATATTACCTTCACAATCACGTGTCATCATTACATACCAATTTTTACGAAGATCGGTGAATCCTTTCATGATAACGGGACATACAGGCAGACAGACGGACAAAAATTTTCAAAATGGTCAAATTGATGTCATTGTATCATAAAACGAATATTTATCATGAAATTGACAAAAAAATGAATGTACAGACAGAGACATTACAGTTTTATATAGATAGATAGATTTTATATAGCCTATCATCTGCGCAATCACGTGTTCTCGTCACATACCAATTTTTATTAAGATCGGTCAAGCCGTTTTCGAGTTATCTCGAGACATACACGAAAATTTCAACAGATCTAAAATAAACAGTGGCGCCATCTGTAGAAAATTGGTCGTACCAACTCAGAAACCTTCGTGGGGGGCTCATGCACAACAACTTTGCTAAAGATTATCACATGATCATATGCATAATTTACGATTCCATAAAGGACTTAGAGACAAACATTCATTATTATATATATTATATAGAGTATAATGCAGATATATCTCAGTAGGTATATCAGTACCATAGAGTTCTTATTGTGTTAACTCTATGATCAGTACGTTCCGGAGCTAGAGGCTTGTCTAATGGCTCGGCTGTCACTGGTTTACATGTATATGCGACAACATATGTGACTAGTTTATTAACGTTTCACATTCTTAATTTTTCCTTACACCGATGTGACGACTGTTAAAACAACAACTACATAGAAGAAAGCCGAAAAAAAGTGAAGATTATCGAAAGTTTAGACACAAATTACTATTTAAGGTACGTTAGTGGTACTTTGCACCTGGCTTGAGACACGGCTAGTAGTTCGATACTGATAAATCGAAATTACTGATATTCATAACAAATTCACAAAATATGTAAGTCATAAGAATCTTCTTAACCGACAATTGTTAAACTTAATAGGGTATTTATGGCAGTTCAAGAATATAACAAAAATGTCTATTTGGAATAATTTGGGATTGTTGAATTTTATTTCATTTGGAATCATAAAAAGAATATTCGCTGATGTTGATTAAAGCTGTTGGTCGTATTACGTCATAGTGTTATGACGTCGGTGCCTCACAATATTTTATCGACCCTGAGAAGTATTCATTCATTCATCGTGAATGATAAATTGATCCTAAAACGTTTTCACTAACTACAGAAGCGTGTTGATATTATTTGTAGATTTTATTACATGTAGATTATTAATTGAATTCCCAGGTGTATCAAGATTAATTGTTACCTACTAGTTTTTTAACCATTAGTAACAATATTAATTATTATTAATGGTTAAAAACACTGCAGTTTCTCAAATCCGATATATCTTTTGTATTAAAAATATCAATGATATTAATTAATGGTATTAATGGTGTTTTGCCTAGATGTTATTTTATATTTCATTTTCTTGTTATTAAACTAAGTCTATATTTTTTTATTAGTCGGTATAAAATCATTTCAATAATGTAAACTTATTAAATTAAAATAAAAAAAATTTCTTCTTGACTAAGAAAGGAAAAATATTATCCATGATTTTTATGAAGTCGAAGCAAACATCTATTGGCTAAATAGTCTTCACCACATATCATATTCATATTCAAATTTGAAATCATTCATTCATTTAGATATTTTGTAAATATCTAAATACATAATACATGGCGTTCTTTGCTTTTACTGCATAAAACTAAGGCCCATCTGTCACAACGCAGTAATTTCTAAAACTCGTGCGTGTACTGCCTCAAGTATTGCTGATAGATACATATGTGGTGTCGTTCCATTGTACGCACATGCTGACGCACACGTCAAATGTGTCAGTAAACCTGAATCACGCTATCCAAGTTTTCTACAATGCTTGCAAACTAGCATATACAAGTTCTGAATCGATCAATAGGAGCACGACCGCTCCCCAGTTAAGTATTATTTGCAAGAAAAGTTTAGTACTTAGGGAAAACGAATGAATTAATATTTTTAATTTTCAAATTTCCCGAAACGAAACGAGGGCGGATTACTAGTATTTACTTATTTTTGAGTCTGTTAGTGACTGTGAAAATTCGTCGATTAGAATGATTAAGGTCATATCATATATGTATGTATGTGAAACGATGGTGTATAAGCCATTTATAGTTATGGCTATAGCGTATCAGTCAATAGATGACATTGTACTCGAGTAATTGAGGAATTTTCGAATCCGTACACATAATTTTTTGACTATTTTGTTCAGTTCTTCCAATACATAAATACGTTTCCAATTCATTGGACTAGTACGAGTATGTATAACCGACAATTGAAACAATAAAATGGGGCAAAAATAACTTTTAAATAGGGCTTGATTGTTGGTTTGAAAATCATAAATACAGTAGATGAAGGTTTTTATACAAATTTAATATTTTTTACGGTAACAACAGTATCGTAGAGTAAACCTACTCGTAATACATGACAGCAGCTACTTTAGCTCCGACCTTGGTTCATTGGCTTGGCCTATTGTTTAATGGCATGTGGGCTCATGCGTATGGGCTTTGATATGCTTAATGAAATAATAGTTAGAGAAAACATTACATTGCACGTTTGGGTCTTATTGGGAACTAACATGAAATCGACTTATTATTGTATAAATAAATAAGTATTTTTAATGATTCTTTTTTTGTTTTGTTTTTATTTAAAAATGTTCATCATTATATTTTATTTAAAATAGACAAGTGATCTTAAACATGTTTTTTATTTTTCATAGTAAGGTTATATCCTTGGAGGTATAGAGACCAAATAATAGACGTATTCTTTGAAGAGTTTATTCAAGTTGCCTTGGCAAATATTATATATGACGTGACATATTATATAACTATGGTTAGTGGCTTTATTTTTTATTTTGACTTTGAAAATGTGACTATAACTTTCTGAGTTTCGCGTATCGTTGTGTACAGAAATATAACTATTTACGATGTAAGCATACGTATAAAATATAAAACATAGATAAACATTTAAGCTGTGTGAAACATGGGTTACCACACAGGTATTTTAATGTCAGCAGCAGCATAGCTCGCATGCTCATGTTTATTTGCAGTTTGCCCTTGCCTTATCAAATATCTTGTGACGACCATTGATTCTATGCAGTTCTTGCTTCTGGTCATTTTATTTCTAGATGTTATTATGTTTGTGTGATGTAAAGTCAATGCTGAAGTAGGCAGGCAGCCTTGGACATTCAATGCATAATAATGACTATTTCTTGAGACTTAAAATACAACATAACGAGTTGGTACGAGTACGTATTGTAGAAATATCAAAATAAAATAATTGCAATAACAGTTAAGTATCAGTAATATTTTATAATCTGTTCTATGTTTTTTATGTTGCTTTTGTAATCAATGTAATTTTTCTTGTCCGTTATGCCTTCGTGCCAAGTAGGTACATGTGCTCCTTTATTAAAGCATCTCATCAGGTAATTAGGTCGTGATGATGCGATGTAAGAAATACTCGTAATGGAATTATTAAAAAATCGATGAAGTCCGAATCGGTCTCGTGACGATATATGTAGGTTCTTTCCAAACCTATATAGATACTTAAATCATAATAAAACCTGGGTGAACATTTCCCGTATCCCGATATAATTAGAAGATTACGGATAGTTTTTGTAAAAATTATAAGTATTTGGTATCATTTACTCTTTTTTTTTAGGGTTTCTTTATAGAATATAGAGCACCCTAAAATTATGCATTTACACTTAAGTGTGTATAAATAGTTATTGTTTTTATATATTATTATTAATTAACGTTAAAATTATAATATTCGTCTTAAATTTGTTGGAAATAAAAAAAAAATAGATTCTTTTCAGTTGATTAAATGAATAAACGGTCACACGCAACCTCTTATTAGAATTCAATGTGTTACGGGCGGGTGGAATATATGCACATAATTGTGGCATCACAAACAGCCACGACCCGCGAACAAACTACCACATATCTGCATCCCATCTTTCCCGAATCCGGGACCCTTCGCTTCGCAAACATAATTTTTTTCTTTAATGTTAATAGCCGACAAACGAGCAGACGAGCCTCGTAATAGTAAGTGGTCACCGTCGCCCATGAACATCAGCAAGACGAAAGGTATCACTGATGCGTTGGCGGCCAGGAAATGAGAAGACGGTTAGGCAGAAGATACTGGCTCTCAAGCCACCAGCCGGAACACGTCGAGTCGTTTGGCGGCTGACTCAAGCAGGAGGGTGGTAGCTAGCCAGGCAGGCTTCACGGAAAGATAATAATACCAGTAGTAATATTAATAACTTAATAATAATACTGATAATATAATCCTTATGCGAAGCCCTACGACCAAGCAGGCTGGCTTCTGTCGCCTCTTACGACACCCTGTTCTACCAGCATGGGATTGCGGGAGTATTCTAAGCCGCCGTAATACGGCTAAAAACATAATTTATTTATTAATTATCGGCGCTTTAAGATTGTTAAAGTAGACTTGACTGGCAATACTGAAGGTATCTAAGTTAAATATTTTGCATATTAAAAATCTATTGAGTTTTTGTCTCAGTCTACGATGTAAATGTCTGCACGGCTGTTACGTCTAGATCGTGCCATAGAGGTCGCGGATGCTTAAAATATTTTAATTGGTTTAGGTTTGAAACCTTATTTCCTTGTTTTTGAATTTAGATTTTCCAGCTTTATTGTCCAGGTAAGATTTTTAATTGTGTTAATAATTATACTTGGCCTATAACCAGAATAGTAGGTCTATGATGTCACAATGGCGACCTTCGTCAAATATCTTTTAAGTATTTCTATTAACTCGAACTTTTTTGTTGGCGTAGTAAGTATTAGGAAACTAAATAAATAGAACGCAGACACACATATTACTTTTTTATAGTTTTTAAGGTTATTTGATTGTGAATTTAAAACTTTACTTTAATTACGTTTGTCTGACCATCAATTACATCTATAAAAGAGGTTATACATATTTTCATCCGACCAATAAATCGCACCATATTTTAAAATCTTTAAATTTGTTTTTGAACTGAGTTAGAAACCTCTGTGAGTTTATGTAATCTAGTTGTTGAAAATTCGGTCTCACATATGTCGGACAAAGAATCGAATCCTGCACATACATATATATTAAATTTAACGTATTATAAATTTAAAGCTACCTATATGTTATTAGTATTTGATTATAAATAAACGGTGATTCGCCACGTTAAGGAACGTCACGTGGACCTGAAAGATTTTGATGATGTTCTCAAAGGTCTGTGAAGTTTCACATTCGGTACGTACGTCTCTAGTATGACTGATTTATGAACGGCCTTTATCTTTTTCATTCTCAAACCCAAAAACACAGTGTCAGTTTTAAAATGAATAAAATATAGAACAAATTAACTCGAAAACTGAGCTTGTCAAATAAACTCGCTTGAAATTCAGCACATGTTGTATGCTTCATTTCCATGTATTAATTAGCATACAGGACATCTTTGGAGACATGAGACGTCCTCACAGACCTGTCATTATGACGTTCCTCTTGGAAGATCTGATGCGTTGTTTATATGTAATGTTCCGTTGTTTAAGTATTCATAGAATTAAAACGTTCTACAAACAGGGTATAAAATTATATAAACCTGTTATGTTTAGTGAGTAATAGTACTTATCGCCCTTAACCGGGTGATGATGCAAATGCAGGCGCGGGCGGTAGTCCGATGCTTCTATGATATTTTTTCTTTCCTGGGACATTTTAAGGTATTGGTTCCAATTTTTGTCACATATAACAGCCATTAACTCGTGTCGGAGGCTTTCGCGTGGCACAAGAACTTCCAACGCTTCGATTAGCCGCTAACTCCTTGCTCGGTCTTAACCGGAGCAGCGTTGCACAGCGGAGGATAGACCTGTGTGCTGCGATAAATTAGAATCATTCATAAGTAGGAAAACCTAGTATCATAAGTAGGAGATACTTAGCACGTAGTAGTAGTATAATGATAATTGATACTTACATATATGAAAAATTATCAGACAATTTTAGTTCATGTGTTCAATTATGTTATTGAGTACACATGTAAATTAAAAACAATCTGTCAACGAATACCGAGAAGCGTTTCCATCCAATTCCCATGGTTACATAATGTAATGTGTATAGTATATTTGCACAATATTTATATTCAACTCACGCAAAACTTTATATTAACTGCGTACTTACAAAGTTTCGAGTGAAGTATGTATATGTAACGGTGTGTTGTTTTGATAAAAATAAACAGTATTTTGTACAGTTTTCGGCCTGACTCTAAACCAATCTATCCCATATATGTATGTTGCTGGTTAGCGAATAGGGCAATGCTGTTAAATATCTTTCGTTGAAGACTGCTCACCTTCAAAGAAAAGTTTTCATCATCATTTCATATCATTCAGTGCAATCTTAATAGCATTTACTTTTGTAGGGCGGTAGGGTATTCCTATCAATTTGTACATACATAGATTTGTCTCGTGAGCAGAGTTCTAAAAAAATATGTTTTCAAAAGGGATTTCTTGCACGTTTCGTGTTTTAATTTGTGGGAATCGATTGTTTTGTTCGATTTCTACCCAAATAAAACCTCTTCAACAGTCATCTAGCGCTCCGAACTGACTTACCTGCGTCCCTTTACCTTCTAAAATGTACGTCGTGGCTGAAGGGTAGTGACCCTGCGTCCCACGCAAAGCGTCACAGGTTCGATTACTGGACGGGGCAGCATTTTATGTGACAGTCTAAGTCTATTATGTTTGTTCATGCCGCCCGGGACAGTGAAACCTACGTGTGATTGTTTAACCGTTTATAAGTTTTTCATGGAATGTTGTTCCTCATTCTGTAACATAGATAAAGGTAAAGGTAAAGGGTAAAGGATAAAGGTAAGGAAATATTCCGTAAAGCGATGTTCTTATATGTATAGTTTATAATTATACACTTCATTTACTTTATTAAGAACTTTCGGAGAGTTTAGGTTTTCTTCGTATTCTATTTGGCACCGGTTTGGTGCATATGCAACTACAAAGATTGATATTAACTAATGATATATGTATTCGTAAGTAAGTGTAAATGGCATGATGTTCGGTTTGCATCGTCCTACACTGACACGACTATGAGTATCGACGTATAGCTGACTCACGAGGAACCCACATACGTAACTGTGTCAACTGTTTCTAAGGAGATAGCCCTTCTAAGGAGATTTGATCAAGATTTAGAGTGCGTTTTAAACTATTGCTAAGTTTCCTTTATAATAGATTAATCGCAAATTTCGCTTAACTATCGAATATTCTAACTATCCAAAAAGCGAAAATTAAGAAATATAAGGCAATAAGTTCATTGAAAGAAAGATGGATAGAAAGATTATCAGATTTCATTGGTTATTTTTGAGATTCTGACATATTTAACTTTTATTTTTTTAATGAATCACCATTCATGTTAATAGAACAAGGTATATGTTTTGCAACAATCTTTTTAAAGACCTTTAAAGTGTTATTAGTTTAATGATATTGTGGTTGGTTGTACCGCTGGATGTACCGTTACATGTGTTTATGGAATTGTTACTTCAAATGTATTTCGTTTTAGGCATTAATGATTTATAAGTATTTAAATCTCGAAGTCATTAAGTTATACCTTGAAAATTGTTCATCTATACTACTATATAAATCTGATGAGATTTTCGTGTCTCGATATAACTCAAAAACTTCTTGACCGATCTTAATGAAAATTGGTATGTGAAGAGAACACGTGATTGCGCGGATGATAGGCTATATAAAATCTATATATCTATATAAATCTGTAATGTCTCTCTGTCTGTACATTCCATTGTTTTGTCAAATTTCATGATAAATATTCGTTTTATGACACTGACAATAAATTGACCGTTTTGAAAATTTTTTCTGCCTGTCTGTATGTTCCGTTATGACTTAAGAACGGCTTGACCAATCTTCATGATAATTGCTATATAGTGAGAACACGTGATTCAGCAGATGATAGGCTAAATAAAATATCAGTAAACCTTATATGTCTAATTAAGGCAAAAGATATGAAATTTTTAATAATCATGTATATAATAATTAATTGTCCAACCCGAACGAAGTCAGACGGGGCCACTAGTGAAATACTTTCATAACATCAATTAAGATAAAGTACTATCTATATAAATACATTTGGTTGTGTATTCAAACGAGACTGCGCACCCAACCGTGCAGCCCGGGGAGGGGAAAGTGGTGAAACTAGCCAGAATCAACAGTTGTCACGGAGTTTAGAATTTGTTAGTTTAACACATTGTAGTGCGTTAATACATTTCATCTTAATATATCTGCTTAAATTTGAAAACCTATGTATAATAACTTTTTGCTCGGTGGTAGGGCTTCGCGTAAGGATAATATTTTCCGTATTATAGTTAAGTCATTAATATCATTACCCTAATTATTATCTTTCCGTGAAGCCTGCCTGGCTAGCTACCACCCTCCTGCTTGAGTCAGCCGCCAAACGACTCGTCGTGTTCCGGCTGGGGGCTTGAGAGCCAGTACTTTCTTTCTAACCTTCTTCTCATTACCTGACCGACAACGCATCAGTGATAACTTTGGCCTTGCTGATGTCCATGGGCGACTGTGACCACTTACCATCAGGTGGCTCGTCTGCTCGTTTGTCGGCTATTAACATAAAAAAAAAAACTTATAATACATATTGTTTATTTCAGTAGTCGAAAACGATCAGATAGAAGACAACTCCGTAGTTCTGTTGTTAGTGGTCCTGCTTGCTGAGCGGGGATTTCCGGGTTCAATTCCCGCCCGGGCCAGACATAACAGATGAATGTTTATTTTCGTGTCGTGGGCATTTGTGATGCCCTATTTGTAGTATGTGATTTAACAAAACGAGCAGATAGGCAACCTGGTGTTCACAGAAAGAAGTGAGGAACCGGCTTGTATCTGATTTTTAAATAATACAACCGCTTAAATATTTTACGTTTCATTTTAAAAGTATTTTGGTAGCTAGTCACTATGATTGAAGGAATAACCTTAGGTACACATCTACGAATATCGCCGGGATAATCTGAGAGGCACTGGGTTCAGGGCCTTCCGACAGAAGGAACCTGTTTATGGGAATATAATATTTTCTGAGTTATTTTTCTGCATGACACAGCATCGTTTCAAAACAATAGCAGAAGCAAAAAGTAATATTGAAATCTAATTGCCTTAGACCACTTACCGAGCATTGTGTTAAGGGTCTCGAACTAATGGGTGATTGACCGGACAATCAGTGTTACTGACAACTGCTTACATTCTAAGTAAGTGTCTTGAAGATTATGCTAATTCTAAATTAGCATTGTGGTTGTCACGCTAATACTATTTTAGCGTACGGCGGTTTTTAATTCCTCAGTAATTTATTATATATTTCCGTCATAACTTTTAATACCTCTTATCTACTCATTTGCATCTGATAATGCGTTAATGATCAATGTTAAATAAGGTTTGAACGTGCGACTCGTTACATGTTTTAGAAAGTGTTCACTAATTAGGACAGCGTTTTTTTAACTAAGGTGTGAAGGCGGACCACGCAAGATATGTTATTCTGAGTCGCACATGAAATCTGTGAAGTGTTATCTACATTTGGTCGTTTATCTAAGCTCACCTAATTCCTACGAGTGTGTTTACTCACTTACTTCCTAACAAAATTAATGTACATGTTTTTTTTAAATCTCAATATGAAAATGTAAGTTTAAAACAATCGGACTTTATTGGGTTCAGATCGATTTTTGAAAATTGCATTCCGTGAAATGTCGTTGTATTGACATCTAATGATCATTTTATTATGGCTATTTCTGGATGAGTGACCAGCTATGTATGTGTAAAAATATATTTTGTGTTGTTTTTGAAGTTGTCTCTTACGAATCATTCAAACGATTGACGTCAAAATTTAAACCATTGTACTGGTTAAAATTGCGATAAATATCCTAATATACTTCTTATTTATAGAAAAATATAATAAAATTTAAGGTGAACTAATTAACTTATCAAGCGGCTTTATTTACTGCTTCTTTGTTCGCCGGCAACGCATTGGTGTCGGGTTTGCTATTGCAGGCGTACATGGGCAGCACTGACCACTTATCCTCCAGTGGTCCATCTGTTCGTTAGCTAACTCCTACTACAAAATTGCAGTGCTTTTATTATATATTATGCGTATTGCAATAATCAATCATAAATTATTTATTTTAACTTAATCTTAATTCAATAGATAGAAATATTTACACTTAAATACCTTTCTTCTCTATCAGTAATCGTCTCCAATCCATATAGATAAAATGATAGGTGTCTGCCGTTGTGCGCACATCGCAGAAAAACTATTGAAAATATTTTAATTACTTTTCTAAGTATCATTTCTAAGACACTTGGCCCTAATATAAAAAAATGCGATATCATCATGGATACTAACATTATAAAGAGAGATTGCGAATTTTGCGAGTTTCTGTATATGCGGAAAGTAATCTCCGGAACCGCGGCGCATATCTGAAAACTAATCATTTGAAAAGTACATTACTCCGGATTGATATAGACTATATAATATTTGTTAACCCGAACAAAGTCGAGACAGACCAAAAAAGCGTTTTTAAGAAACAACAATTTTTATAAGCACTACGCGTTCAGAAACGTGCGTTTGAAAATATAAAATACATTGTAATTAAGTAATGCAGATGAGGTTTCGGATACCAGCAAGTATATTGTATGTTTCAAGCTGGCAACATTTGATTTGAATTGATTTAACGCTTGCGTTGAAATGTCTTAAGTCACTAGTAAAATTACGTGCAAGCTATACATATACAGACTTTTAATACGTAACTCAACTTTTACGTGAATGACTTGATGTACATTGTAGATGATTAATTTAGGTTTGATTAAATTGAGGTCATTGCACAAATCCATGAAAATAATTAATTTAATTAAATTAACAATTATGACATCGAAAAGTGAACAGTATAGGACGGTAAGTTGAAGTATATGTTTTAGGTGCATTCAGTTGGAAGCAGGAGAGGTCGCAGCCAAATATTTGGTGGTGGGGGAAGGAATATTATTAATGAATAAATAATAAAATACTTAACGATATTAATTGAGTAATTTAGAACTAATTGGCCAAAAAATTTACAAGCAAGATACCTAATAGTTGGAAAAAAGGCGCCAGAATCTTTCCGAAGACAGTCGCTAGGCTTTGTTCGATCCAGTTTAAACTCAACAGTGTTCAAGTAATGTGGCAGGGCTCGTTACGTTTCTGGCTCGCAACCATCCATATATTAATCGTGAAATGTTTTAACGTGTTCGGTTATAATGTCGGTGAGATTGTTTACAAGCGACCATTTTCGCATCGGTGATAACTTTAGTGCTACGGATTTCCACGGACAGCGGTGACCGTTCACCACCAAATGGCCGGTCCGTTAGTCGCCTATTTATAAGCCTTCAAATAAATATATTAAAAGCCAAGCACCGTGAAATAATAATAAGACATATTAATTAAGTAGGTACTAAATTACTAATTATACCTTTGAAAGTAATGACTAACTTTCTACGTACGTAAAGTACAAAAGAAAGTTATTGTCAAACTGTGTTTTATTTGATTACTTTAAAAAATTTATCTCTGTATAGTTAAGACTTATTTGAAATTGTAAAGTAGAGGAATTGGCTGGTAGAAATGTGTCTGCTACATCCAAAGGAAAAAAAACGGCCAAGTCTGAGTGGGTTTCTCGTGCGTAGGGGCATTAATTTGCATAATTCAAGAATAATTTCAGTTTCCCGCGCGCCGTTTGATAGGAGATGAGCCGTCTGATAGAAAGTGGTCACCGTCATCCACGAACATCAGCAAACACAGTAAAAAATGTGTCTTTTGTATTTATAACAAGGGGTAACTAGCCAGAAAGTAAATGAACCATGTCACAATACACAAGCACCATCAGGGCAGAATTAGGTCGTTAAGAGTCCAGCGACTTCCGACGGCAGAAGCGTGGTGTCATTGTCTCAACTGTTATTCAGAAGTATCCACTATGAACAAAAATTATGACGTGGGGGTCTTCAAGAAGACAGTGCATAGGCTTTTATAAATAAATACGTTCAACATTTTAGACTTCATCATCATGTACCAGTTACCATCAGGTGGGATTGTTGTCAAACATTAATTTATGTAAAAAATAGACGAGTCTGGCATCCAGGCGAGAATAGATGAAGCCTCTTACTATTTAATATAAGCGAGGCCTTATTATTTTTGTCAAAAATACGTTTATTTTCAGAGTTAGAAAAGGTTATTGGGAGAGAAAGAGTGTAACATAATTTTTACGAGTTGTACGAAATCCTAAAAAATACTATGCTGGTATAGCTGCAATATAAAATACTGACCGAATAAATACCTACGCACAGCTATAAATCGCACAATCGAGTTTATTACAGTAGAGTTGGTTCGATAAGCGGTTGTTGTCCAGGTAAGGCGAGTTTCCGTTACTCGCCGCCACGTGCCTAACAAAGTACTTGAATGAATGTTGCATGCCTAACATTATGAATAATAAGCTACTGCAATAAACCATAAGCGAATTTAGGAAAACGTATATTAACAACGATCTTTTAAAACAGGAGGAACTTCTATTTTGATCATAAAAAACATTTTCGAATTGAAAAGTTAGCTACTTAAGTTTTAAGTTAGCTGTCAAAGTCAAGTCAAAATCAGTTATCATAGTGAAAACCGCATGTATTAAGGTATTAAAATATTTTTCTACCAGATATATCTAACACTAAATTCTTATTGATTATTATACTGATTTCGTGTTATAAGGGTATCTTTAGAAATGATTAGGAAAAGTTGGGATCTAAAAGGTTATGTCAAACGACATTTAAGGCAGATGAGCTATAAGCTGTGGGAATAGTATGAGTAAAATATGAAAACTGTATATTTATGTTTATTTGTAATAATTTGTTTAAAATATTTGTTAATAGATTTTAAACAGTGTGTCTTCAGGTTTTACAAACCAATTTCAGTTGGCTACAGGAGAGGTTTTAGTGGGTGGAAATATCACGCAACCTGAAAACTCCACATGTCTTTTGAAGATTTTGAAGAGAAAACCCAGCTAAGTAGAACACGTTTGTGTTTTTATCAAATTCAACAATCTTATTTTGAAATAAGGCAACGGTTTTATTTTTGTTTGCTTGTATTAAAACTAAACTAAACATTATTTTATAATGAACTTTCTGGATAGCTCAACTTAATTATAGGAGTGCAAGGATGGAAATTACCGTGGCCTGTTTACTCGTTTGCCGGCTGTTTCCATTAAAAATGATATCATTTCTATTTGATCCGTCCCATTGCTGTGCTCAGGTCTTCTTTTTCATTGTGAGGGGTAGAGGTGACGGTCCACCACGGTGAGTACTATTGATTGGCTGAAATCACACATTTTTTATAACCTTATATAAAACCTTCAGATGTGCAGAGGTCCTCATGATGTTTTCCTATACGGAAACAAGTGAAAACCCCTTTGGAATATGTACATTGCTTTGAAAGACAGAACTCGAATTTGGACCTTCTTGTTGAAACCCGACCATTAGACTAATAATTCTTATTATGTTTGACTTGATCGTAGTTGACAGCATACTTTTCATTATCCTAGGAAGTGAAAATATTAAAAAATAAAGCATAGATATAATATCTCTATTTCGTCAAAGTTTACGCCTCACTTCATAGTTTAATTAAATAATTCGCCACGGGCCACTTCATGCAATGATCGACCAATGTCGCTTTGGTATCTGTGTTAAAAAACCGGTTGGTAAGTCAAATCAAAAAAATATTATGGTATTTCTCTTGATTGTAAAGTACATTATGTTGCGAAAACTGCAATGGTGAACCAGTATGTTTCACCTTATTCGTTGGCACAGTTTTTCTTGTGAAAGATTGAAATTGAAGTCAGAACTATATACCACCCCAGATCTAACTGGGTAACGTGCGTAAGTAGTTAATGTATAATTTAACTTTTTTATATAAATAGCCGACGAATAACTAACATATCCACCATGGTCAGGGTTCATCACCCATCAGGGACGTCTTTAACACTAAAAACATCGCTGACGAGATGCCAGAAAGAAGGAACCGGAGAAATCCTTTCTTAAATGGGTCTTCGACAATGCAAATTAGGAAATGGGGTACTCTTTACAATTCAAGAGTTTTTCGGCATAATCAACTATGTTGATTAAGCTGTTGGTTGTTGGATTGATGACAATCTCGAATTTAAAGCTCTGGGAACACCCCAAGGTTTCTGACTTGTTATTTTCCCCTATAATTTGGAATGACTTAGATATTGCCACCAAAACACAGGAAGGATTTTTTTGCCGTTAACCGTCATCGATCCATCGTCCAACCTGGTGCATTGCATTTCTTGAGAAATACTTTTATATGGTCCTAAAACGATTCAAGTTGAACACTTTATCACCAAATCCTAGTAATGAGTAGAGTTTTAGAGTACTACTCTAGCTCAAAGGAAACCCATGCCCTGGAATGCGTTCCTGATATTTGTCAGCTATGGGGTCGCATGAGTGCAAATCTAGAAAAACAAGAATACAAACGCACTAATGATTAGATATAACGTTTGCTAACCTCCTCCATATTTGGCGTCAAAGCAACAAGAAATCGTTGCACAATAACCTTTTATCCGAGCACTTTCACACCATTCATTGCACTGAACATACCTATTAGAACGTCTAATGTATGGTTAACAGATAATCGGCAATAATCGGTGATCGTTGGGTATCTGGTCGTGAGCGACAATTACGAGGAAAGCGGGATTTTAATACTTTTATTGACCAGTGCTGATTGTTCAGCTTTGATGCGCAGGACGGTTTCTACTTTTCACAAGTATATCGTATGCCTTCTACCGGTTCTATTGCTATGCTTCGAAGACTTGTTTGATTTATTGCCTACAATATCTATTTCGTGACTTAGGAGCACGTAGCAAATTGATAAATAATATATTTTGCATAGAAAAGAAGTAAAAGTGACATTGTCTGCTTGGTTATAACAGTCCTCTATTGCTGCAACAACTAACTTGAAGCTTATGTCCAAAAATTAAACTTCACACGTCCGACGGCCAATGGAGACCGAGAAGATTCGAACCTAGACCATAAAAGTTTTTCACCAGATCTACAAATACCATCACACAACCCAAACTCTTACAGCGTGAGAGGACATAAAATTGAGAAGCGTACAGGATTTTAACCTTAGCCGCCCAGACTGGAAGCCGAATTTCCAACTACTAGGCTATCTCTATTGGCTTGATCTTCAAAATATATTGTAATCGTATTCGTTGTAAAAACTTTTGTGTACATGTATCGTGTAATGTAGGCTGCAGCAGGCTGTAGGCGAGTTGACGAGGTCATGGACTTAGAGGATGATCAATTTGTTTCCTTGGGAGATGTAAACGCTAAACAGCTTGTACATTCGATATGTTAGTTATATTGTGCGTACATTAGGTTGGTGGGCTTTGAAGTGCGTCTATTCTCATGAGCAAACTAAGATTATTTAGTTTCGTTATTAACAAGTCTGTTTTCGAAAATACTCGCAATAGTGGGAGCAATGTAATGCTGAATTTTTAATATGTACATTTAATAAAGTAATTAATATGTTGTAACTAAAATATGATTTTCATGGCCCAGATATTATTAATCATTACATAACTAAAGGTCAATATGATGATATATTATTTACTTTACAAGAATACAGATATAGAAACTATGGCACGTACATCTTATTTGCATAGTCATCTACGTGTTTCAGGTTTTCCCAACACTTAAATCTTTGTCGATCGAAAAGGAATTACCGTATGTATTTTATTTTAATAACATTATGAAAATTTTGAGCATCACTTTAAAATTCTATGTCACCCACTTATGGTCGGGTGTGGGTGAACCGCAGGTGCGTGCGCGCAAAGTAGCGGCACACACGATAGCGCGAACACGTTACTTGCGCGCTCATCATTCTGACGTGGAATACACGCGATTCAATACCTTATTACAATTACGTAAAGTCTATCCTACTAATTAAGGTTTTACAGTTTCGATAAAAGTCCGTACGACTTTTTCTCGATCGACTTTCCGATATTTTTTTCGCGCCAAATTTTGTTATACAGTGGGTTTTCACTAATTCAACACAGTGTGAAGTGATCCTTGAAATTTGCGTGAATTTTACAGTGGACTTAATTAATGTGTTGGTAAGTATTCTGGTTGGTAAATATTCTTTATCATTGCAAAATTAACATTTGGTATTATATTTATAAGTAAAGACATATTGTCAATTGGCATAATTCAATATTAAGAATATAGATAGGGAGGAATCTGCGATTTGTCTTTAGTAGTATATCGTGGTTGATTTTAAAAGGAATGTCTAATCAGTCATGGTGCCCACCACCATGCACTAGTACCGTCGAGATTAGGCTGGGTGGTAAAAAACTTGACGACTTCCAATAGTATTGAGAAGCGTCATTTACAACCGTTATGCTGCATAGGAAGTTGGCTCGGATTTAAGGTCAGGGACTCTGATATCCCAAAATATGAAGTAATGAACTTTCACCTGGTTGATAATTTATAAACATAACTACAAAAAGGTCTTGATGAGGTCGATCAGACATCACCTAATCTAAAGAATTTCAGTGGTGAACCAGACTAAATCGAGCCGCGGACTCATCACCTTTATCTTGGCTCGCAATAAGTCGGCGATGCCTCAGTACTGATAGAACTTCATAGCGGTAAGCATTTACCAAACTGAAAGTACAGACTCGTTTATCTTATTATAATATAATTGAAATATCTATTAAATAACAGTTTAACGAACTCGTATCTCTGCCTTATAAGCAAGAGGTGCCAGGTTCGATGACTGCCCGGGGTAGATACCAATGTGACAGATAAATGTTTGTTTTCGGGTCATTGGGATTTATGATAACTTATATGTGAATGTCTATGCCACGTGCATACAGGGAATGCTAGTGTAGGAATTTAAGTGTGTGAATATTTATTTATATATACTATATAAGTTAACAAATTACCTTATGACTTGTCATCGTACGTTGACCGCTAACTCAGAATTTTTACCATTATGAATTCGTCAATTCATAATTGTTAAAAAAACCGGAATCAGAGGACCAGAGGATGGTATCAAACTGCATTATGTCATAGCGATCTGTGATGTGATGAAGGTTCAACTTCTGAGACCATTTGGCATTCAAATTAGGTATTTTGCAAATATACTTCTATTAACTATGATTATTAATAAACGATGATTTAAGGTGTGTATGTTCATGTAAATATGACACGGCATGTAAGTCATTGTTAATTATTATTAATTAATTACACTCATAAACATTTGTTTTTTATTTGGTCCCGTTTTAGTTTGATCTGAGTGTAATTATTTAATGAAAACCAATTAAAAGTAACTTTTTTAATTCCTTTTTTTTTCATATATTTTTTTTATATTCCAAAAAAAGGAGTTATTTCTTTACTTTCTTCTAGTATATGTAAATGATTATTTTGTGTAAATCTATAGGGAATTATTTCTAAATGATAATAAAAACACCTAATTGCAAATATATTTCACAAAAAGAGACCTAAGGACATAAACTTGACACACAAAAACATAGATTTTTTTCTAAACTATTTATAGAATATATTTATGACTTTCTCTTAATGTCAATGCCCACAAAAGAACAGAATTACTAGGTGGTCGATGTAAGTGGTCGCCTGATTCAGGAAAGCGGGACAGCTACTTGGTAAGATTTTGATATAGAAAGAAAGAAATGAAACTTCTTTTGTTATATACATGTGACAGCAGCAACACAATACAGAACAACCAACTTAATTAAAAACAAAAATGCATACACACTAGAACAATAACAATGACGTGAAACAGAAAAATTCTGCATTGCATCAGTAACACTTCATCTCTTTATTTTCTTAGCTTCATTGCATGCGACATAGTAGCTTGTCTTATTCTTCTATTCAGTCCTATTAACAAGTCAATAGTAACTCTTTTTTAGAATTATTTTCTTTTACACAGTACATTATATTTTTTATAATTGATAGTATCAGGCGTTACTTTGCGGAAATTCATTATTATTAATTTAATACTAATTTAACCATTATATTTTTATTCAGTCTTTATTTCCCTGTCTAGCCTTTCTGTTCATTCTTTATTTGTTATCCTAATAAAGAGTTTCAATTTAATATAGAGTAAAAGATTTGACCTTACTAGTGGTAAACCTCAGTTCGCCCCTAGTAATTGAGAGCAATGTCAAATAACGTTACAAAATACATACCACAAATATTGTTATTTATGCAGTAAAAACTTACATCAAATCGTTTTTTGAATGTATATTATATATCCTATGATTTACATTGAGAAGACTTTTATTCGGTATTGTTGTGGGATCCTTTAACAAGGGACTCTATCACTTTCTGCTCAACCAGCAACAAATTAGGGATATTAGTGCTGTAAATAAAGATGACTTACCAGGAGGTGACTAGTATCCTCGTTTGTCTGCGTAATTCATAAAAGATAAAAATAGTTTTAACCCAACTTGATACAACTAAACCGTATTTCCAAAAAAAAATAAATTACCAAAACTACAAGTTTTGTATAGCTTTTTCTATGAACAATATGTGCGAACCTACGAGTATAATCTGTGTTTTTAAAATTACAGAGTTTTAGTTTCCAAATATAATTTTCAGTTTTCAAATTTTAAAATGTGTTTTTTCTTTAATGTGTTACATAATGCAATTTGAAATACAGACAAAATCTCTGCTATTACTTGCACACGAGCGGTAGATCATGATTCGTATGGAATTTTCTTGCAAACTTTTGTGGTTGTTATTATCCTGACAATAACATATTTAATACGCGAAATTTAATACGCGTAATTCCACCGTGATGAAATAGTGAATCTTTCTGAAATTCTAATCAAATCTAGTTCAAGCGACTTGTTTCTAGCACTCACTATGAGTTATATCATAAAGTAAGTTTAAGCAACTAAACAATGTATATATTGTTTTCATTAGTAACACGAAGAATAACAAAACATTACTATGATTCACTATCGCTTTCTTTGCGGATAACGTATCGAAACAATCTCTAGGAAGTGATACGACATGACGGTTCGATTTACTCTTTGCGTTACGTAAAACTGCCCGTAATCGTTGGTTGTCTGTAATATCTGTAGTAATATGATGAACAGATAGGGCGAACTTCGTGAGTAATCTCCAATATTACGGCACCGTTTAAAAAATTCTTTTACCATTTGATATATTATTCCGATGGACATGCGTTATATGATATGATGACGTATCATGAAATAAACGTGATGTTTGAACAACCATAATAAGAATTTAAATGGTATTTTGAGTTAGCAGAAGTCCGTAGGTACCTACGTCACATGCCAATTTTTTTAATTATCAAGACGACGTGGAGTAGTTACAATTTTATAATAGTAGTAGTTGATAATAAATAGTAGAAATGTGTTATTGTTTATGGGAGTAAATATGGTTGAATAGAAATCATATCGGCTTATAACTTTGTAACTTGACAACAATCTCGCCTGATAGTATGTCGCTATGATGTCTAAATATTATGAGTGTATGATATACATTACGACGATATGATTCCAATCTGCCTAGTTATCCAGAACTTACACGATCACTTACGTACTTAATATTAAATCTAGATTAGACGGTAATTGTAACGCGTTAACTAAAAGATAGATTATTTCTGGCACCAGAAATACATAATTAGTTTGAAGAAAATATTTCCATAAAACATGTAAATATATTGCGTATGTTTAATTTTAACGGATAAGATTGAGCCATTCCAATCGTGTGAAATGAAATTACGAAATCTTGCTGGCAGTTCAATCAAAGATTACGCAACTATCGCGCGACTTGTCTAATTATCTATATTAACAAATACATGCTTAGGTAATTAATATCATAAAATCAGCGTTGATTTGAGTTACATTTTGTCTAAATATTGAAATGGTATTTATTCGAAAACGGAGATGAAATACAAAGAAAATAAAATGAAACGTTTACGAAGAATTTAAACTATTGAATTTAAAACATAATGTACAGAAAATTCTATCTTAACTGCACTTAATACCTTAATCACCCTTAAGATTACTAAATAATTATACCCTGTATACTGCTTACCACAATACATTGTTGAATCTTTAAGGGGTCCTTCTCTCAAAATAAACGAGGGGTCAGACTACATTGGCTACAGTGGGTGTGTAATTATAGATTTCACACATCTTTGAGAATATACAGTGACTTGAATGTGTGTGCTCACAATGTTTGACGAGAGCAACAGTGATAATTAATTTTCAATAGCCTTCGAAATATCCAAGGCCACTATACCAATATTTCTCGATAAATACGTGATAGAGATGTCTAAAGACGGAGTTAGAAAAAAATCGTCTATACAGTGATTTAAAGGACCTTTGTACAACAATAAACACCACTAAACTAAGTTTGTTAATTTACATTCAGAACGCCTTTAGCAAATGGTGGAATAAATAATGTTGTGTCAATAAAACAGTGGTTTTCGTTATGTTTAGTGTGTATGATGGCCATATCCAAGGTTGATTTGTCATATGTTCAATACCAAAGAAGCGATGAGGATGAAGTTGATGTCATGGTACTAAAGTTGAATCCTGAATGAATCTTGCATGTACCGTTAAATTCTTAAAATTTATATCTACTTTTAGAATAATTGAAGTAAAA
>PDGT01000044.1:2495536-2548665 GCA_003671415.1 Megathymus violae
CACCACGCTAGCCAATTGCGGATTGGCAGTCTTCACACGCTTTTGAAGGCTTATGTAAAACTTTTATCTGTGCTCCTTTTTTCACAATATTTTCGATCAACGAAGCGAATGATAATAATACATTTTTAATAAGTATACTATGAAAAATGCTAGATGGTGAGTGCACGATATTAAGAATGTAACCACTGGGCAATTGTGAAATAATTCCGGATCGAAAATAATGAATGTCATCGGATGCTGATGTGAATTGCGCAAGAAATATCGAAAGTGACCGACGGAAACATCCCGTTAGTACGATCAGTAGAAATGATTACGGAAAAAATGTGAATGTTTCAGCATAAATAACAGATACATTATATTATCACTCTTTAGTGATTTACGTCAAATCAGAATTGCCATCGGTAGGAGTTGGTTATGAATATCAGGTTTAAAAGTAGACAAAAGAAAAATAAGCAATAAATGTTAATTCAATTAAATTATTAATTAATAAAACGTAATCTTAATTACATTAACCATAATGACATGATTGCTCAAAGTTACAAGCTTAAAAAATTACGCGGCAAATGTTATGTAATACTGAAATTGTGAGTAATTTAAGGTCCATAATTACCTACTAAAACATGTTAAAGAACTAGTTAACAGCTTTAAGGTTTACCTCGAGTGTAAACCATCGACAGAGAAATACATACAACCATAGACATAAGATTGGGAGTGGTCCAGAGATGAATAACTGACTGTTACTGCCAAAATTTCAAGACCCCTAACTTCGGAAGGTAACTTAATGAGTTGCATGTGTTGATAGTCGATGCTCTTGGTTATCATGCATCATTAGGGAAGGTACGGTACGCTACATTGAAAACAGGTATGATCGTTTTTAATTGTTCACGGCTCCATTATTCTGCAATAATTCATAGTTAAATTAATTATTTCATCTTCTACATTTCCTGCATTCTATAAGTAAGCAAGTTATACACCAAGCTAAAGTTAAAAAAATATATTTATAGAAAGATGTAAAAAAAATCTTTTAAGCTGCGTTGATTGCTCTCATGAACAAAAACGTCGCAAGAAAATGTACTAACTTGAGACTTCGCCATGTGTTTCGAAGCGTTTTAGGTCTGCTAACAATTACTTTGCTGAAGAACTACTCATTTTAAGATACATTATTATGATAAAATTTGTGTATTTATTTACAATTATATCGATCCTAGATTTGACATGTCATGAAAAAACGTGTGTCATATTTTTATGATTTTCGTCTAATTAATTATATTTCCAAAGTCTAACTTTAATCTACATATAGAAATAGATAGCCTTCATTGTAAATGTAAATTATCAAAGTGTATTTACTCGCATCATCTCGATTAGATATATTTTAAATCCGACGCTTGACGCGTTTGAACCGAATACTGGAAGCAGTATTTCCATAAATGGTTTTGCGAACCGTACTCGTAATGGGGCTAACGAAATACCGACAATTTATTTGCCATATGTTCGCATTACCGATCTTCTATAGTGATGTTGAAAGCGAAATTACGTTGTTACGATGAGCACCGTAAATATTGTTTGGGGATATCCTTAATGCTTGTTTTTTTTGTTATTATTTATGTTAATAGCCCACAAACGAGCAGACGAGCCATCTGATGGTAAGAGGTCACTGTCGCCCATGGACATCAGCAAGACCAAAGGTATCACTGATGCGTTGTCGGCCAGGAAATGAAAAGAAAGTACAAACACGAAGAGTTGTTTAGCGGCTGACTCGAGCAGGAAGGGTGGTATCTAGCCAGTCAGGCTTCACGGAAAGATATTAATAATAATAGTAATAATGTTAATAACTTAATAATAATATTGATAATATAATCCTTAAGCGAAGCCCTATCACTAAGTCGGCTGGCTTCTGTCCCCTCTTACTGTACCCTGTTCTGCCAGTTTGGGATTGGGGGGGATTTATTCTATGCTAGTTGATTCATTCTACATACATTCTAGATATTATAAGTTTTTTTATCAGTTCAAGTGATAATATTTTTTTCTTTTCTTGTGGCGTTTACGGTAATTTAATATTTCTTAAAAATTACTGCAGAGGCTAATTTTTATATTCGTTTTCGTACAGTGTTGAGACTAAGTCCAAGGTCTGAAGTTCTTACGCCGCGCAAAGTTCCCCGAGACGGTTAAAATTATATCTGACGATAATAATTAGGGTCGAAGACTTAGTGTCCTCGAATTTTTGTCTTGCAATCACCTGTCCAACATCAACGACAACCAAACGACGAACACCGAATCCCGCATTGTTTACGAAGGTTATTTGGTTGATTACATAAAATTGACATACTCGTAAGTTGTCAGGCTATGAGAACTCCTAACAACTTTCTGCCTTCCTAATTCTATATAAATATACGAAATAATAATATAAATGAAAATAATAATTAACAATAATAATAATAATGTAATGAAATGACTTGTTATAGCAGAACGGTAACTCAAAACGTAACATCCTCAGCTTCAGTTTCGAACTTCATTTCCTTCGTAATGTGATAAAAGTAAGATATGACTATCCAGATTACATTGAACTCATTTCTTTAAATTATAGCAGTATTTGATAGACCATGACATTTTTGTCCCTATAATATATTCGAATCAGGGAGTCAGGATGCTCAGACGTCACCCGCATGTTAATCGCGGCATACTAACTTAGCCTTTATTGCCTTTCGACACTCCTTCACGAATGTACCGAGAAATGTATGCTTGAGACTGCTTGTCCATAAAATTCGTTATTGTTTAATGTTGTTATTGATAGTATATTGGAAAGTACATTTGCTCGTGGTCAATGAACTTGATTGTCTATATTTAAATCGTCAGTCAAACGTGACCACTGAAATACATTAGAAATAGAAATAAAGACACTTACCTGCTAACCAACACAGCTGCAAAATGAATGGTTGGAGAAAATTTGCAGAGCGTATATGGCACCACTTTGACGGTGAAGAAATATGCTTGGATGACGTTTGTGCCTCAACAAAAAGGGATTTGAAAGGATCCGTCCATTTATGCTTGAATCAAAGCCACTCTATAATCACAAGTTATGCCGCTGTACAGTAAACAAGGTTATTCAGCAGACAACGAATGAGGCAATGGTGCGACTACTCCTGTTGGAGGTCAATGGACTCTATGAAACCCAGTTTATATCGTGTAAAGAGATGGGGTTCTTATAAGCCTACCTTGTTGTTAAATCTTTCTAGGATCAAAAGTTAAATGCTTTGAATGACAGTGGTTGCCATGTTTCGTTTGTAGGCAAGCGTTTGGTGTTTTGGATTGAACGGCGGGGATTCCTTATCATCTGGTGTCTCTGGTGGTGGTAATTTACATAAATATCCAACTTGAATAACAACCGAGCACGAAAGAAGTGACAATGATGGATTAAAGAAAAAAGAAAACAAAATTCGAAGTAACAATTTAAGTGACCTACATATTAACATATGTAGCACTAGTTCGTTACGGTCCGTTATAGGATTTTTTGATCTCCTCGATTTAGCTTTGACGTGTGCAACTATTTTCTTTCCTTTTTGCATATTAATGTTCTCTATCAACAGGGGAATTTACTAAACCTAGCCTTAAAACTTTAGTTATCCCAGTTCTTAAAATAGCTAACCCCCGTCGATTAAAAAAATATATATTATAGGTAGAAAAACCTTAAGCAAATGTAATGTTATTGTGGTCAATGAAGTTTAAATTATACTATATATAAATCTGTAGTGTCCGTCTGTCTGTACATTCCATTTTTTTGGCATATTTCACGACAAATATTCGTTTTAAGATTCACTTACATCAATTTGACCATTTTGAAAATTTCTGTCTGTATATACCGTATACTATAATAATATATATAAGTATACGTATAACTCAAGAACGGCTTGACCGATTTTAATGAAAATTGGTATGTAGTGCGATCACGTGATTGTGCAGATGATAGACTGTATAAAATATCAGTAAATCAAGGCAAAAAATATTAAATTTTGAATAGTCATGTATATATAATTAATCTTTATTTTATTTTATATTATTTTATTTTTTACATAAAATAAGTTAATGTTTGACAACGATCCCACCTGATGGTAAGTGGTTGAAGATAAGATATTGAACGTACTAATTTATAATAGCCTATTCACTCTGCTCTTGAAGACTTCTTTCTTCCTTCTTCCCATTTCTTGGCCAACAAAGCATCAGTAATATCTTTGGTCTTGCTGATGTCCATGGGCAACGGTGACCACTTAACATCAGATGTCTCGCCTGCTCGTTTGTTGGCTATTAACTAACATAAAAAAGTAAAATTAATGTTTAACCGGAACGAAGTCGGACGGGGCCGCTAGTAAATTAATAAATTTATAAACTATTTATTTTGGTATTAGATGTTTAGTTCTTATAGGAGCTAGGTCATGGTATCTATACGGAAACTGAAGCAGTAAAACCAGTTCAAAGTAAGTTGAACGCAGTGTGATTGCATTTTGTTTTTGGACACTGAGTCAGTCTGTTACCAGACTTTCTATTGCGAAGCGATTGTTACTCAGCGTATTGCATCAATGCCGACGTAATTTCTGTAATTCTTGCGCGAATATGCACACTTTATGCGAAAACCGGTTTCTGCGCCGAATTCTCCAAATTCTGATTAGTTTTTGGATTACCGTTGGTTAGTCACTTTGGGTTAGTTTACCAAGAATTTGCAATATATTGCATACTTTGTTTTAGTTAATACTACATTTTCCATAGATTATTGCTAATGTAATAACATATTATTCAGTCTGCCTTGAGTTAAATGACTAGTCTATGGTCGACCAATGAAATGAAAGAGCACCTGAAAATAAAATCCTGATTTTTAAATAACAACATTATATTCAGAATAAAACCCAAAGAATATTCGGCCTGTATATCGTGTGGCTTAGATTCAGCGATGCACTGCAAACACCGAGGTTCTCTATACAAAAGACAAAGTCTGAAGAGTACTTCACGCGTCACTCTTGTACCAACTGGAATAGTTGCAGTCCAACCTCCTAAGATACGTCTTAACGACTTACTAAAGCCAATAAGAACCAAGTCTGACAGCTTAATGTATTTTGTATAGTATGGATGTATTCATAAAATCTTGCCATAAACAATCTTTTTTTCCTGAACGTATTGATCCTTCGAAATTACAATGACACGCGCTGAAGGGCTTTGAATGCTTCACACATACATGATATATATTTATAATTAAATTGTAACGGAGCCAAATCTTAAATAATTATAGAAATTTTAATGTAGCTTGGTTTTGTTGTCGATATATAGGTCTAAAGATATTTGTTGCGGATTTGTGAAATGAAATAAAAACCACTTAACAAATATAGATTGTACTTGGCATGTTATAACACTTATGTGTGTTATAACTTATGCTATAGGTTATAATCTAGGATACTTTTTCTCGTGAAATAAAAAAATTAACATTGACATTGTATTAAGAGTACGGTAAATACAATTTGGCCTGTCTGGATGCAACTATTAAATTAAATTAATATGTTTCTAATTCATAGAACTACAAAGCTTATTCTTAAAACAATGCGGGTGCTATTTCTAAATGCAAGGTGTAGGTTTTCTGAAGTCAAGAAGGATAAAATCTCTGATATTTCTGCGTCATGGTATAGATGTTACGTGTATTAGATACCTGGAATACACTCTGTTTTTTCCATCGATCCATTGAGCGATGTATGTGAAATTTACTTACTTATTAGAATTGTATTTTTCACTGTCTATTCATGATATGAGTAAAATTTGTGTTATGATTTTACAGCTGTTATTGTATTCGGCACTGTTGGTACGGTGCATTATTTATTTTCTGTATTTTAACATTGATACATATTTTTGCAGTCGGTTATTTTAGCAGTCGGTAAACTAGCAGATGGCTTACCTATGTATGTGGTTGTCACGCTCATTTGTCATCGTCGCGTACTTTACTCGAAAACAGCGGAAATGCCGCTTATTAAGTGGCTCTTCAGCACTGCAACCACAATCTAGAGTTGGTTTTTAGGAAGAAGGTGGTAACTGAGCCGGAGTACCGTCCAAATTAAGCTCGTTTTTCGTTCAGTAGGATCGTTCACGCCAGGCGAAGTTTGCTTGGACTCAAGGATACAAAAAACCTCTTACGCTCCAAAATAAATAAATAATCATGAAATTTATAATAATTGGCTTTTAGGCTTAAAAATATGTTCAATTTTAAGCAGCAATTGTGTTGCATTTAAATGTAATAAGTTACTAAGACGTATTACGTTTGATGTATAATTTATCACGACTAAGTGGCGATTAAGTTTTTAAGGCACGTTTAAAATTATATTTGTTTATAAAAACGTTACATAAACTCGTTTGTATAAAAACCGAGGTAAGCATTTTTATTTTGCTGTTTCAAGTTGTGTTTAGCGTGTTTAAGTGGCTAGCGACTTACAACATGGCTGACTACTTTTTGTAGCAAATTGATACTTGTGCATTTTAGGTACGAGTGCAAGTATTACTGAATTGGTACATTATTGATTGATGTACGTTGGTTATGACAAACGTTTTAAAATTCAACAACTGTTTGTTGAAGTATAAAAACATTCCTACGGCAACTTTAGTAGTAGTTAATTGTATGGTATCTGTGACGCTTTAATTTTTGCCGCTTCTAATATCTATGATATTACTACTCTGTGATTGTTCGCGTTTTTTCAGATACTATCCAACTATATAAGTTTATTAGCATTCTGCGTTCTGTTATATTTGTACGGTGTACCGGTACATTTACTGAAATACGGAAAGAATTACTTGTCAAATATAGTATTTTTTTATGTTAATAGCCGATAAACGAGCAGACGAGCCACCTGATGGTAAATGGTCACCGTCGCCCATGGATATCAGCAAGACCAAAGGTATCACTGATGCGTTGTCGGCCTGTAAATAAGAAGAACGTAAGAAAGAAATAACTGCTTCGTAAGCCCTCAGCCGGAATACGAGGAGTCTTTTGGCAACTGACTCAAACGGGAGGGTGGTAGCTAGCCAGGCAGGCTTCACGGAACGATAATAATACCTGTAAAGGACTTAATAATGAAACTGATAATGTAATCCTTACGCGAAGCTCTACCACCAAGCAGGCTGGCTTCTGTCGCCTCTTACGATACCCTGTTTTGCCAGCATGGGATTGGAGAGAGTAAAAGTATACATGTATATATATATATATATATTAAAATAGTGATAAAATGAAGATTTTCAATTGAAAATATCAATTTACCAGTTTTCACTTCTTAATTTAAAAGAAACACTAATAAGCCGTGTACTCGTCTTGTCATACACCATAAAACTCTTCATGAACCCAGCAAGAATATTTGTGTGTCAGTTGAGTTCTGTCATACACAGAATCAGTGTCCGATGGTCACACACAATACCGATAGGTTATATAATTGCCTCAAATACTAACATTTTTACGTCAAAAGCCGACATAAGTAATACATAAGCCGAGTATATAAGTGATTACTGCTACTCAAAGATGTCAGTAAGTAAGCTGGCCAAGGCTGAAGCGAAAAGCCCATTTTACGATTACACTTTTACAGTTAACTTAACTTTATTAGTAAATTAGCTAGGTACCAGTACTGTAGTAATGCTTTAGTAGTAGCTAGATATAAATTCTGTAGTGGTTTGTAGAAAATCTCCAATATACTGGTCCGGTAGCTTGTAGGTACCCTGCAAGTATTTCGAAACTTCCAATTTAAGTTAAGCGGTCCTGCCGGCGGTACAACGGCTGGTTTCAAAATCTGACTCGATGCGGTCAAATATCTTGATTCACTACACATGACCTTTCACATGAAACATTAGGTCGATATATACAATCTTGACCCTGAACATTCTTCTTTGACTGCTCGGCCTGCTCTCATTGTGGTTTAGCAAATTAATGCTAAAATACATAAAATATCAATCAATAACTCATTTCGATATGGGCCATTGTTTATTAATATTAAAGTTGATCGAAGTCGAAATTACCTAAGCTGACGTCAGATCTATATGTCATAAGGACTTAGCTGAAGAACTGAACGTAAATCCGAGTTGACAATAAGGCCACTACACTTCCTGGTGTAATTCTAGCTTTCTTTACAAGTCAACACTGTTTTCCTATGGCTTCAAAATTGCCTTCAAAGAACGAAAAAAATAATAACCTGTTTATTATATAATGGATGCCCGCACCGACTTCTTTCGGGTTGAACAATGAATGATACATATACAACACCATGATATATAGCTTGTGGTCATTAGGAATAACGTACCTTTCCAGTGATAAAATAATTTTTGAAATAGGTGCCGTGCTTTCGGTACCTTTCTCATACATACATATACACAGAGTCACAAAACACACTTCATTTTATGCTGTGTAAGAAGTTTTGAAAGAAAACTTTCCTATCTTCGTCATACTTTTCTAACATCGTAAAACATCTCATTAGCGACGGATGCACGAACTACTCAGTATTCTATATTCAAATGTAAGTCAACGCTGAACTAATTAAATCATCGTTGGTCGTCTCGTCTCCAGTGACCACCATCATGAATATTTTATAAGTGAAAAGCGAGTTCCAACGGATGTGCAGTCTGATTGTGATGTACCAATATTTGAAGTTTCCAGATCTGCAAAAGAAGTCAAGCTTATAACATTAAACGTAGAACATTGGATGAGGTTAATTTATACGATGCTAGCACAGAATCATCGTGCGACACGACCTTGTCCGTCGTTCAGTAAGGTGCACCACAGCCAGGGCAAGGTTGGCTTGGTCTCAACGATGGATGGAGTTATCTTGTAACCATGACTAAAAAATATACTCCTTAGGAAGTTTTTGCCGTTTCTTATTGCTCATGGCGCGGGATTGTTGCCGGAAAGGAAGGAAGGCAGAATTGTTCGAAAAGTGATTGTAAAAACCAATTTGAAAAAAAATCAATTACAATATTCAAAGCGTCATGTCAGAAGTCATGATAAGAGACAGAAAACGGAAACCTCGGTAAATAAGACAATCCACATTCCAACTCTGAGGAAAGTAGAAAGGTTAAATTTCCCTTTAGGTTAGCGAATTGTAAGGTGATAATATTATGCAAATTGAATATTGTTGAAAGTATTCGGCTACTGGGTCACCGGACCGGTCGGGTGGGTACTGCCTACAACCGCACCGACGTACGTGTGAAGTGATAACACTTCCAATCAACATGTCGTGTTAACGATAAACCAATCACTTTTCAGCTGGTAATCATAATTTGAACACGATTTCTTATAAAATTTAAATATAACCCTTTTCCTTAGAAGGAATAAAATTTAGTTGACGTTTTAGTCTATGTTTAGTCAGAGACAACCGTTTTGCAATTGTCAGACAGCCACACAGTACCTTTATGAAAGTTTTGGATAGGATGGTAGCATAATATAGATGGTATAATGCGACCTGGGTTCGATTCTTCGACATTCATACCTTTATAGCTTGTACGTATTTAAATTAATTATCACTTCGTTTGACGAAGAAAAAAGAGCAAATATTTATACATATGGCAATAGTTTGGTGTAGGTAACTAATGTATTACTAATCGTGTGTATAAGTATAATATGTTTTCAAAAATGTTGGAAGTCGGGCGGCACCCACTTTATTAGTTTGGTGGACTAATGGCGTTATCACGTTCGTTTTCTGAGTTATAAGTTGTAATGATGTTTTAGTATAGCTAATTCCGCTAAAAATAATTGAGATGAGACATAATTAAATGTTCTTACAATAGTATAGTCGAGTGTCGAGACGGCGGGTACTACTCTGGGTTAATAAATTTAAATTCTATAGATAAATGTAAGCATAAAGTGGTGTTCCGATTGCTTTAGTGGTGGTGGCTTGTTTGACAAGCTACCATTGTTTTCAGTTGGTCATAAAATTAACAATTGTGTGCCCGACAAATGTCCTGTGGACATTGTAATAATTATTGCATTTCAATTTGTTATTATTGTTAAAAAATTAATTTAAATAAATAAGTAACATGACAGAAAAAAATCTTTATTGTACAAGATAAAATACAACTAGGTATGTATACATTTTGGCATACAACAGGCGTACATTAATTAATATTTTTTTAATATATGTATAATATGCTTTATAAAAATGTTTTTTTTTTCATTTTTCTTTTCTATTTTCAGGTAACAAAGTGGCCCAAAGTGATAAACGTGACAAGTGAATTATTCGAACAAATAATGTTAATTGTTGCAATTTTACACAGTTTTACAAAATGCAAAGTTGATGTGAAATAAAATTTAATATATAATAATACCAAGTGCAGTGCTTTGTGTAGTTTGTCAAGATGATGACCTTATACAGAACCATCAAAGGAACCAGCACTTCTAAGAGGAAACGGCGAGAGAGGAGGTAAGGCTTTTTATGTTTACTTTTATTTTAGAATGAAGAGAGCAATTTTCAAATATACATGACCATACATGACAGCAATAAACGTCTAGCCCTTATCTCTCTGAACTCTTCAGGATACATGTTAGTCAATTTCATGAACGAACATACGCTATCAAGATTGAGTAGACTGGTTTTCAATTACATTTTTCTAAGGCTTTTTACGTACACATTTTTTCGTTTACTAAAGACATTTAATTATGTAATAAAAAATCACAAAACAAAATGAAGAGGTTATATATAAAATCCACACTTGGGCCTTGAGTGTGTATAGATTTTAGAAAACATTAAATCTATCACGTCAGGCAGGAAGTCCCTAACCAGTTCAAATTCAAAACCAAATTTTGTTTAGGTATCATTGGTACACTTTTATAAGTCTTTTTTGGTATAGCTGGAGGGGACGAAAGGGCGAAAAAAACTCATTTAAAAAAAAACAAATAACATTGATCACAGTATTACCACCTACTTCTAACCTGAGTGGAAATGGCTGCAGAGAGCCAGTTATTACCTAGTTATTTCCATGTGCCTTTGTTATTGTAGTATAGCTGACTTTTACCTGCGAGTTTTGGTTTCAAAACGTTTCTTTCCAAACGTTCCTTTCCATAATCAAGTGACATATTAATGTGACTTATATATTAAATGTTTTGCTTGACATTATTAAAATTGTTCACAAACATAACTTTATATTTAGACTTGATTATCACGACAGAAAGGTAATAATTATTCAGATTATATTTTATTTAAATATTATTAATTGATAACTAAACTATAACTAAACTATAACTATATAATTGATTTGATAACTAAACTATAACTATAGTTAACTTTATCAACAATCTTCTGTTTATATATTTCTATATAGTTTCAAATATATGCACAAGCGTCGCGCACTGCCGCGCCGTGACGTTCGCGCGGCGAAATATGGTAACTATGTCGGTATGGCTCGTTAAGCGTTGCGTTATTGGTAACTATGTATTGCTTATATCTTAGTTCGCTGCTTTTGACATAGATGGCGTTGTACTAATATTTCATGACTTATCGGTGCACATGCATCTTAATAGTTAGTGGAGAAAAGCAGAATTAAACTTATGTCTGGCCTCCAGAACTCTGGAGCTGATCTCATAATTGGGTCACCTCAATTTAGCTGAGTTCAATCCGTTAACGGTACAAGCTTGCAAGTATGCCGCTAAGAGATCCCCTTTTGTCAAGGCGCACAAAGCTCCAAGTTGTTATTACAGAGTTAGATATCACACGAGCTAAGAGCAAATATTTATTTCTCACATAAAAATCAAATGGAATCGAATCCGGGACCCTTCACTGGGCATGCAAGGTCACTACCAACTGGTCTACGGGGTCGTCGTGCATTCACATAGTGCTTAACTCGGCCAAAAACTTACGATAGACATATGTCTATAATTACATAAATCACATATAATTTTCCTTAATTCAAAAATTCTACCTGAAAATACCAATCCTAATAAGGGATATTAAACCAATCATAGCACCGATTCATATATATGACATAACAATCAACTTTTAAATTTCCAACCAAAACAAATTAATGGCTGTCGGTACGTAACTGTTAAAATTAGAGTATCTTCTTCCTACCTTTAGTTATATCTTATTTTATCAGTAACAACAATTGGAGTGTTCGTCTGTAATTTCTAAATGAAGGGCAATTATGTGGAATTTTATGTTCATATGATACCTAAATATATTCAAACGTTTTATAGTTCAATTTGTTGTATTATTTTTCTTCATTTGATCGTTATCGACCGTAAATTACGTTGGATGACATTGTCAAGGTTCGCAAGCTTGTTTAACTTAAAAAATATGCAATGTTTGATCTCAATGTCTCGAAGGTTTATGAAACTGCAGTTCTTAATGTATCTCGAAGCTCCATTTAAACTTAAAAGTAACGGATGTTGTGGAATATTTAAATACTGCTCAGGATTTGATGAAGACCATATAATTTTCTCAGCTAATCTGACTGGTGTCAAAACGTTTACAAGTAGGTATATATATGAATCTACAAAAATACTCTTTGACTTTTCATTTACTTTAAATTAGTCACAACGTGTAATTAATTACCTTGGTCCAAATTTTCATCATCTTGATCGCCATTATCATGGTAAATTTTATCTCGTCCTTAATTACCTCGTCGTTAACTCCGTGTGTCCTCACAAAATTACGATGGCTAAAGTCAAAATCCTTCACGCTTTTTGTACGAAGAAACATAATGAACTAAGATTTGGGGTATCTATCTGTCTACGTTACACGGAAAGAAACCGAGTGGTGCTACATGATCAATCTAGCAAAATACAATAGGTACCCTATATCATAGCAATATGTTTTTGTTGGCATAAAAAACACGTCAAAAGGTTGATGTACCTATTAATAGATCGAGATAACTGACCGTTGAAATCATCTTCTTAATTAGAAAACACATAGGTCTAATAACTCAATTATGTTCTGCTCGGAACCAATTAGTCCTGTTCATCGGATAGGGGATTAATTAATGACATGGCGGAGTTGTTATCCAACAGGAATACGAATAAGATTGACATGTGTTTTTGTTATAGATTTTTGTGATATGAACGTGTTTAACAGTTATGTCTAATACTTGATTAGAGATCGCATCAACTAGACAATGGATATTAGGAAACTCAATATAATAGGTACGTCGAATTCAGCTGCGCTAAAGGTGATTGATTGTAGATGTAAGTATCTAAAACTTACAATACAATTTAAATCTTCAACATTATATTTGCTATGTGGAAGTGTCGTCTAGGCTTGATCTATCCTTGAGCAGAATCTATCCTCCTCATCCTGTAGTTTTAGTAGCTGTTGAAGAGACAATCGCTTTAGATATCTTCTTTTGTACATCGCTCTGCTTTCTCCCACTCAGGTTCGTTCCAATAATACTCTTGCATGGTAGCAGACCTGTACTTGTATGGCCAGTACTCTTCAAAAAAAACAACCCTGAAGTATTTGTTTGCTTAACGAAACGTTCGAGTTCAAAACCTGCATAAACCTCCGTTTTTATTGTTTGAGTATTAGGTACAAATTCATTATCACTGTTTCGGTGAAGGAAAACGGGAAACCTGCAGAACTGAGAATTCTCTGTAATGTAGGTACTCTATGGTATGAGAAATCCGCTAACCCGCGCTTGACTAGCATGGCGGACTATTGTCTTAACGCATCTATTGGTTTCCAGGCACGTAATGCACTCATTCTGTAATGTAAAGTCACTTTATACCAGTTTGATTTATTTTTTTAGGGTTTCTTTCTTATATTTTTCTTCAAATCAAGTGAAATCGGTACACACACTTTGGCGCCTCAGTGAGCGGAGTATTCTTTTGTCAGTTTATATCAGTTTATTTAAACAATTTTATTAAAAGAATCGATACGAATTTCGTTTGCCTTGTTTTACAGTATCGCCAAGATAGTCACGTTGTCGATACAACGCTCTGGGAACAGGTAATAAAATCGCTGTAAAAGGATTCAGTATTACGTTTTACGACGCCGGAGTCTTCAAGAGGAAAGTGAATATACTTTTATAAGTTAGTGCTATCAACACCTTAAACTTCATCATCACTTTCCATCAGGTGGGATTATTGTCAAGCATTAAGGTGTCTTATGTAAAGAAAAAGTAAAACGAATTGCTGCAATTTGGAAACGATACCTTTTTTTGTAATGTTAGCAAACTCATGCCACCTTTACAATCTATTAAATTATTTAGTACGCTATTTAATGCAATGGAAGCTTTCAATGCAATTTATTTGTACTGGTAATTCGCCTTCCCTTTGATTCTGAAAACATACGCCTTTATGTCTTACGTTAACAAATAAAGCCCGCACTCATAATAGTTATTCTATCAAATATTAAATAAATTTTATATTTGCCCCAATTAATTGTTTCATTGCCTGGTTTTACCTTCATTTCATGAATTAGAAACATTTATTGATTGGGATAGCTGCACAATAGCAGTGAAAACTTTGTTTTGTACTTATTTAATAGAATTTACGCATTACTGCTTTTTTTTTAATGTTAATAGCCGACAAACGAGCAGACGCGCCCCCTGATGGTAAGTGGTCACCGTCGCCCATGGATATCAGCAAGTTCAAAGGTGTTGTCGGCCAGGAAATGCGAAGAAGGTAATAAAGACAGTTTATATACGGTGCAAAATTGTCAAGTATCATCTAAATCTCTTTAGTGGTTCCTACCTGATACCTGTCCAAAGCTATCCAAAGCATCAAATATAATATTATGTTCAAAACAATATTTAATGTATAGAGTAGATGGCATTAGAGTTTTATTTTTAGCGTAGATAAAATTAATTTTTCAAGTTCTATGTGAACGTTGATACGTCATCTGATGATAGCTTTACAGACATCCACAGCACCAACGACTCAGCACTAGGGACTGATTAGTTGTTGAAGAATAGTTTGCCTTTTTTTAAATTTGTATACAGTATACAGTTGTATACAGTTCCCTCGCTTTTCTGTATAGTTTTATCTCGCTCCGTTCGAGAATTATGTCTATATTTGCATTAACAAAGAAACTAAAGTATCTTGACCTATAAAAGCTTTGCTACCTTTATACTACCAGACTTTATTGTTGTTTAATTGTTCATTTATATATTTTATTCGTCCCAACATGAATTCATTCCGCTTTAATTTTACATTTTATAGAAAGCAAACATCACTAGCTTTTATTGCTGGCGACAAGATAAAAAACTTTACAGATATTTTATCAACGTAGTCCAGTGAAGTTTATGGTTTATTTTTACTATTCTTCAGTTTTTGAATCGTATAGTAAGTGATATTTTTATTTTTAAAGACTTTTATGGTCAGATAGACGAATTATAGAAATGAACAGTCGTGCGATATCTTATATATATATTTTTTTGTACTTAAAAATTTTAATATATGTATGTAAACATTTTATCGACACTTTTTATTTCTTGAAGTGAACAGATAAACAATTTTGTATTTTTGCCAGTTTTGAAATTCGAACCTTAAGTTCCTACTCGTAGTGAACGAAGAAACAATGTTGAATGCGCCAGTTTTGAAATTCAAATATTGATATTTATTTCTATCTATGTTTGAACTATAAGCATTTGATTTTAGAATACCTACTTATTACCTACTCTGTGAGCGAGTCACTATCTGGGAAATTCGAACTCCAATATCGAAATTCAATTAATTCCATGTACTAACTTTAAGAATAAATTTACTTGATAACTTGAGATTATAATATTCATAATTATAATTGACTACAAATGACTCAACGCTTTTTATCCCATCGGATACTAATCTCTTAATAATGATGGGGAGGCTTTGTTTAATTCAAGTAAGTTTAGCAAGTTATGTGAGCTAATTATTCCTTTTAATAAATTGCCATTGTAAGCCATGAAAACCCATGTTCGAACTTTGTACAGTTTGGACTAAATTTAAAGTTAATTAAAAATATGTAGCTACTCACATCTGAGATGTAATTTTAATAGACAAGTAAGCGAGTACTTCAAATATATTCATAGAAATAGAATAGCTGAATTCATTTTTATTTGATTTTGAATGAACTTGTCGAATTTACTTGAATTAAATTAAAATATTCTTCATTAAATTAAATGGATTTATGATGTATTATAATTTCCTGCTAAATCGCAATTTGTGACTTATTATCATTTTAGGAACTACGAGTGTAGAATATATTTGTATGCTGCCGCGCTGATTCTACCGGTAGAGTGGGCAGAAATGTAAAATTATTGTAACATGTTGTGCGTGTGTGCATGTGTGCAATAACGCGTACTTGAAAAAGAAATCATTCGAATTATAAATGTCAATAACTCACAAATAAACAAACGTGGTAACTGATGGTATGCGGTTGTCATAATCAGTGGAATTCCATGAAAACCGCCTTGCCAGTGTAAAAAAATTAACAAGATGGTTTAAACGAAATAATGTTATACTTAAATCCAATTCCCACTTTTTAACTCCAATGAATGCATCTCAAAGCATCGCTACCAAGTGCCATGAGCTATTGTAGAAGGTTCTTGCCACAGATATTTTTATATGCAATCAACGTATCTGAAACACGCACGAGAACTAAAGGAGCTCATCAATTTAACAAGACCTAGGTTTTAGTTCACTCTATAAATTTATCTCTAGAACAAATTTTTAATTGGCGCCGCCTTATCTCTATTGATAAGTTGACAATGCTCTTATAGATAACAGAAGGTTAAGTGAGAATTTATGTTTTAATAAGACTGTGTGTTCGCTTTTTAATGTCTTTTAGAATTCCCCGGTGTCCCCTGAGCGTCGTATCGGTACTTCGTGTGAGAATCTGGGTATGTGCCATGTTTGTTTTCAGATAAGTGGGATATTTAGATTTATACTGTTTTAATTCAAAGATTTATTTATGGTTTTAAGTGCGCCTGGGTGTCGATTTTTTAAAGAACTTGCGGTTAAATTTATCATTTAACGATTTTGAAAGGAAATTAGTGAAACTTTTGAAATTTTTAAAAGAACGATTAATTGGATGGATGGATAATACTCAAGAATGATTACTTAAATCATTAATATAACATAAAATTATGTAGCGCATGACTCGGATCTCCTCTCAGTATCAAAGAAGGCAAGACCATTGTCCACCACGCTGGCCATGTACGAGTAGCTTGACATCATAAATTTTTGAAAACATTTTGAAAACATTCGAGTGAAATTCAGAGTATGCAGGTTCCGTTGCATAAAACAAAAAAAAAAATTAGATCGAAGCCATATTTAAATTCATATCATTATTACGGATATTGCGACAATATATAAAGTTTGGTTAAAACTTTTAAATTAAGAGTTAGTTAATTAAAAGTTTATTAATTGTGATAAGTTAAGTATTATCAAATGTGTGTATTTGTGTGGGTGTATTGTGAAGAGTTTAGTGGTCAATTCAAATCTCGGAAATTATTACGTCGCGTTAACGCCTCCGATATGGCTTAACGACTGCCGCAGTTAACAACATGGTCCGATATCTTAACGTGCCCTCCAAAACATGGAAGCTCTGGCAATTTTTTCACCATCACTCATCGACCGCATTCGCAGCTGCTTGACTAAGTTGATGTCGAGGAAGTCTCTTAATAAAAATCATCGCTATGAGCGCTTAATTTTTTTTTATTAGCGTTACAAAAAGTATATTACGTCATAAGAAATAATGAACTATTTGATCTCAGAAACGGCTAATCCGATTTCGTTACGGTTTTCACTAATCGCAATAAGCGTCACTTAATATTTACGGGTCGTTTCATTTCAATGTCTTCCATAAATAAAAAAGTCATGAATTAATATAATATATATATATTTATATTTGTAATTCACACAACGAGAAAAACCCAGTCGTAAAACAATGCAGATGGTATTTCTAAGAGTAAGGTTGTTAATATAACTACCATGTAAGAAATTAGCGTTACCGTAAGGTTGATTACGTTCTGTTTTATTCGAATCGAACAGAGTTAAATAAAAATAATGTGAATTTCAAATCGAATACTTTACTTTTAATGATACATCGAATAATCTTTTAATGATACACAAATGTGCACGATCCGTTTTTAAATCACAGCTCATTAGGTATACATTTTTGTTTACGTTACGGCTTTTGATCACACATTATGGTTATTAAAAGCGTTATATCAATGAATGTTTTGTTTGAATACGTTCTCTGAATATATTATTGTTTTTTTACAATATAAATCTATTCATGTAATAAAATTCTAACTGATCGCTTTCGGTTCATTAACGATATATGAGAAAAAACATTATTAGGGGTCTTCATGAACGCAATAGAACATAAAATAATAGTTGTTAGAATTTTTGTCTGTTTGTCTGTGCGCTTGTTCGCGGCTCAGAAACGGCTTAACCGAATTCGTTCTGGTTTTTACTAATATACTGCAGTAAGCATCACTTAATACTTAAAGTTTGTTCCATTATTAAAGTTTGTTTTATTATTAAAAAGTTATAAAATTAATTTAAAATAATGCGGGTACAATTTCTCAACGTAAAGCGTAGTTTTCCCGAAGCCCAGCGAGGGCAATTTGCTGGTACACAATAAAACGGCAGTTACCACGTTATGCACACCACGTCATCTTTAATGAAAATTTCGTGAAAATTACTGATGGAAATAAAAATAGTGTTAACAGTTCAATAATATTAATTGAACTTTGTGGGTCGAGCAACTAATAGGACTGCTTGAACATTAATGGTTGGTGATTATAACAGACATCCATCCAACTTAAGGTCAAATATAATCAAAACGTTTTGGTATTATTAGCGGTTTATCTGCACAGTTGTCGTACAATAATAAGCCCCGTAACAAAGCCTGAAGAAAATGACCCAATTGCAAATAAATTGTACCAAAGTGGTCTTTATCGCATTCCTAGAAAAGCTCTGGAATGTTCCACGAACGAGCTATGGGCGTTCTTCAGAGGTAGCGGATTTGAAGATGATCGGGCTGACATGGTCGGAGCGCATTGCCTAAAACAGAACGCGATAGCAGAATACTGTAAACGCCTTCTACTGCACCTAGAAGCTACAGGATATGGAGAGAAAACAGTCTCTGTATAATATTCGTCAAGTCGGCTTTATTCGCTTCGAGCGCTTAAAGCTCTACCGATTGTGATAGTCATTTTTAAACTTTATTCTCGATACTTTTATACATATATTTGTTTTTATTTTACCATTGATCATCATCATGTCTTTTTTATGTATTTTTTATATCTATTTGTATGTACATTTTAAGTACACATAGATTATATACTTACTATTGCTTACTTTTGTTATTGCAATTATTTTATTTTCCTTTATGTTTCCGTTGATTAAGTCCGTAAAGTAATAGATTGCACCTATGTTATCCTTAGTAGTAGTACATTTGTTGTTTTTCAACAAATATAAGGAATAGTCGTGTAATTTTAGAACTTGAATAAATAAATAAGTGATCGACCGAGTTGAGCAATTGTGGGAGGTCGAACTGGGTCGGTAGTCCCATGGGGTCACCCATAATGTCAAAGTTTCTTTAGTACCTTTGTAGTTTTGACGTTTAGTCGTTGACTTTACTTACTAAGGTTGTCACACTCTCGCTAGATAGGAACCATTTAAAAGCAACCGTGATTTAAAAATAAACTTTTACACTCACACACACCTCTGTACTAGGATTCTTTGTGTCGAGGGTACCATGGACATATACCAATGTTTCATTGCAATCTTTATTTGTCACTTAAATGTCTGCTTCGGGTGGGAATAGAATCTGGGACCCATCGTACGATACAATAAAATTATAAACAAAACGAATCTCACATATACAAGTTCAAAGCATTGAACGTTGTTGTTTGAAACATTTTTTGGTCCTTACATTGAACTGTGCAATAATTTCGTGAAGGAATTCGTGAAATGGAATATTTATCGATGTTCACTCGCTAAATTATACGATGTGACATTAGTTGCGAGTTGCATGTTTGTTATGTAAGCACCGATCGATGCCCGGCTGATATATCGTGGAGTTTACAATATGGTTGCGAGAATGCACGATACATCATGTTTAATGTTATATCATATTGTTTTGTAATAGAGTTTTTAATTTTTTAATAGATGCATCGAAGACTAACGCTCGTCAAATCGTAAGTTTTGGTTCTGAATAGAGGCAGAAGTAATGATTTTGACATCAGTTCAGGGTTAATCTTGGTTATGACCATTGAAATCATATATTAAAGTTAAAAGTTTGAATATTACGAGAGTAAAACTTCGTAAAGAAATCGGCATACATGTCTGCATACGTTATGTTTTAAAGGTGTGAACCCGCAATTGGCCAGCGTGGCGGACTTGATTTCTCTGAGACGAGACCCACGATCAAAAATGGGTTAATCGGTAGCGAGATGTCTTAATAAGGATTTAAAATACAAATCAATTTATAACCATGATGAACATTTGGTATCTGCTCGGTGATTCGAATCATGTACGATGCGTGATTCATGCCAAAAGTTAGGATTTATGCAAGTACTCAGGTCATAAAAATGTAATGTGTTTTGGCGGTGTCCAAAAGCCATTATTTTAAGACGTTAAGAAAAAAAGTTAACATTTGTTTTCCTTAACAATTGATATTCGTGAATGACATTCGGTAAACATTTCGATTGCAGATTTAAGTCTGACTCATAAGACTTTTGTGATCAATAATTTGAATGCAGTACGCGAATTTTAAACTTGTTTAACCGTTTTTTTAATTGATGCCTGTTTAAATTAAATAATTGATTATAATACTTGGATTATGTTTTAAACACTAATAGATAATAAAGTCAATCCCAAAAAAAGTATTTCATGTAAAATAGATTGCCAAGACTCACAAGCTTATAATTTTTTTACTGTAAAAGTTATCAGATTTCATTAAAAGTCAATGCCTTAACTCTACAAAGTTTGATTTTACAAATCTCAACTTTAAAAACCCTACATCTCGGCCAAAAAGTTTAGCACAATCAAAACTCATTTTCTTACTACGAGTTCTTGAAAGTGTTTGGTACGGCGGCGAAAAAATTCTCAAGTAGAAGAAGATCCTTGTCCCCAAATAGGCCGCTAATGGGCTAATACTAATGAACTTTAGCCACAATATTTCGCCTTGCAATTATCGCTAACGGCCTGAAGTTGTCACATAACTTCAAACATGTTGCGTGTTGTCCACGACAAACTTAACATTAATAAAAAGCAACATAATCGCACTTACATGTTTATTGCATTAGCTGTGAACTCATTCAATAATATATTCTAAGTTATACCTTCTATAGAATAACCTACAAATGTATTTCGAAGCAAATCACATCTAACATTAGCCGTATTGGATCAAAATGCACACCTGGGAACACAACGCGACACTTACAACAATGACATCACGAGTGTTATGAGCAACTTGCGTTAAAAGGCTCACCTTAGCTAGCAGTGAGACAATGAAAGCACCTCTAAACACCTGGTGTTAACATGGCTCTTTGATCGTGTACTCGCGACTTGTTCGCTATGTATCCGACTACGTAATTTTATAGCTAACCTGTCATTCACTCCCGATCGACTTCGGCCAAAATTTTTAAAGCTACAATCCACTACGTAATGAAGATGAACAATGAATTAACAATAATTGAAAATCGGCATATCCGTCAGTAGTTAAAATTTTTCGAGTCATATTGGGGGGTAGGGGGAAAAAGAATTCTTGCTAACGGCATACAAGAGTTTGTTTCGTTCACAGTACATACGTTTATCATTCATAAATAGAATTGTAAAACACACGAACTTATTTTATCAGGCTTATGTTATCATTTTGGGGATTAGTTTAGGAAGTACCTTAAAAGGGTACAGAAAAGCCATAACATTACTTAATGCTATAAACAACTACTTAACAAGATTTACATACTGGTGCATAGATACCTAAACAAATGTTTGTCGATAAAAAGACCATCTTAGTTGACCCGTAATATACGTAACCTTAAAAAGGACAAGTCAATTTAATATTTCGAGTTGTTTATGCGTGATGCTGTAATAGACAGAGAGACAACCAGATGAAGAACTGATAAACAAAAATAATAAAAAAAAATTTTGCCCCATCAAGATTTTTTTTATCAATATAGAGACCAAAACATTATTTTTTACTAGCTGTGCCCGCGACTTTGTCCGCGTGGAATTTAACAAAAAAGTTATTTAGTAGAAATAAAAGTAACGTAAGTTGCTCCTTATTACATCAGCTACCTGCCAGTGAAAGTTCCGTCAAAATCGGTCCAGTCGTTTCAGAGATTAGCCGGAACAAACAGACAGACAGACAAAAATTGTAAAAAATGTTATTTTGGTATATGTATCGTATATACATACATTTATATGCATGTAGTAAAAAGCGGTTATTTTAATATTACAAACAGACACTCCAATTTTATTTATTATTATAGATAATGTAACAACATTTAATTACAGTTGAGGCTCTGTGACTTTTCTTATAAGTAAGTAAGTATATAAAGCCTTCCGAACACACACTTCCATACTGAGATTTTTTTGTGTCGCGTTTGCCATGGTTACACATATCAGAAACTACTTAGACAACAGATCCTTACCTACCATACATCGCTGTGTCCTGGCGAGGAATTGAACACGATACTCTCGCACGATTGCCATAAGAATCACTTCCAACAAGCTATTAAACAAGTGATATTCAAACGATATATGTCTTATCGAGATGACGGTCCATAGCTGCGATAAAATCCAATTGAGTTATTAGCAAAATCCAAATTTTGAACTGAAATTATTCATAAATAAACATTTTACAGAACATTATCAGCAAGGACCGTCAGTATGTTATATACCTCAATAAAGTAGGTAAATACGTTATGAATCGTTGTTTATCCAAATTAAATTGTATCTCAAAAGAAGCACCTTTGTCCACAAAATAAATAAGAGTGCGTAAAATTCCCCGATATTCTGTATTTCTTGCGTGGGAAATGATTCCTTTGACTTTACCAAGAATCGCGTGCGCTGACAACCTTACCTTAAGTTGCGCATTCAAGTACCCGGATGTAGATTTAATTCAAACCAGATATTAAATAATGTTCAGTATAATAACCCCTTAAACAAACCTCACAATGGTAACGAACGACACATTTTAGATTTAAATTCTCGGCAGAGTGTACCGTAGAGATTTGTAGTTAAGCGAGATGTATTTTAAATGATTTATTTTTGTGTATGTATAACTGTAAAAAAGCGTCATTAGACATATAAAAGCTCTAATATAACATATTTATACAATATATAAATACAACGTATTATGTTGTTTATATCTTTACATATAAAATTATTTTGCACCTGTATGTTAATGGACATCTAAATAGTGGAGATATTTTTATTAAATCTTTTTGTGGCTTAAGTGGATGCCTGGATAGTTTAGGTTCGTATCTGGATCCTGTAATAGGTGAAGCTGAGTTCAGGCATTTTTTATTTTTGACCTTCAGAACAATGTTTGTCGGGTCAGCTAGTACATTATTAAGAACCGTTCATGTATCTGTTTGCGGTGCTGTAGAGATTTGGAAAAAGATCTATCCAGGATCGCTTATCAGTCTACTGCTAGACGTAATTTCTCCTAACTTGTTAAAAACTTACCTATTTAGGTCCTTCTGAATGTAGCGGATACCGTGCATTTTAACATCACCATTACAGTGTTAATAATACTTTATTCCATTCCATTCGTACAGTAAATATTATGGTCAATACAATGAAATAAATAAATAAATAAATGTATCGTGGTTTTCTTACTTTTACCTACGTTCAGAGTCTTAATAAAAATTATTGAAGAATAATTTATTCAGTACGTATTCTCACCAATATTACTCACTATATTTCCATTGTTACAGATGTTTATAAATAGAATTACACAAGTTAAGCCAACACGCCACAAATGTCGCTAGTGTACTTATTTATTAAATTAAAGTACAGTTTTTCAAATATTGGCAATACTGCTTAAAGAATAAGGGAATAAGAGATGTGCTTATGGATGACTTGTTTTAATTGTAATTGGCCGAGTTAAGTAACTGCGGTTGCGGTCTTTAATACGCTAGGTGGCAGCTAATGGCAAAATATCCTTAAGCGGGTTGGTGTTTTAAAGGGCGTTAAAGCTATCATTAAGTCATGTCGAAGTTTAAATACATTGAATACTTGTGTTGACCTCTGTAATGGAGTGCGCTCTAGACTTCCTCAATTACAAATAAAGTCCCGTGGCTTCAGTGGATTGTTAATTGATGTAGCCAATTTATACGACTGTATAAATCTGTTATTTCTCTGGGTGTCTCGAGATAACTCAAAAACGGCCTGATGGATCTTAAAGATAATTGGTATGTAGTGGAAACACGTGATTGCGCAGATGATAGGCTATATTATTAAATATCAGTAAGCCTAATAATGTCGAATCAAGGCAAAAGGTTAAAGTTAGAAACGGATTTACATTTTGTCAATTTTTAGTACAGAACCAGAAATGGCACTGTTATAGGTGGATTCAATAGGTTATTAGATAAAAAACGAACGCGGAGCGACAGATTTGATGGAACGCCATGATTCATTGGTGTATATTATTGTACTTTACGAGGTGTGTCATGGGATGGAGTGAATTAAAAGAGTATCGTTTGTCTGGCCGCATGATACATGTGCGCATCAAATTAATTCATAGCAGGTCGAGTGGAAGTGATTTGACATGGTGTAGTAAAAAAATTGAGAATTGAAAGACTCCATAAAATTTACGGGTTCAACAAATTATTTACTGTAATCTGTTTTACGACCAGCATGGATGATCTGGTAGTTTGAACATAGGTGACCCACGTCGATGGCTCGGTTCGAATTCCACACACATCTTCTGATGTTACGAAGTTGTGTGTGCACTAAAAAAGTATTATCGTTCGGTTCGGTGAAACATAATAATTGACTTCATAATGTTATCTAAAGTGTTTGAAGTTTGTCAATTTGTAATTGTGCAATGTGATGAGTAACATAACATAACCAACTTTTCCTGTTAGTGAAGCCTGATGTGGAGTTTTAAATGCTAAAATAAATACAATAAAAATACTTTGAAAAATTCTCTGTATGTAGTACGAGTGAACATGCTACCGCGAGGAAGTTATTATTAACAATCTGATAAAATTATTATTAAGGAAAAATAAGGATATGAGTTCGCTAAAGCTCTATTTACACAACGTTAAACACATATACCTTTTGTTATAAAATGAAGTAAATTTGGCTTTATCAAGAGAAATTATATCGATTCATAACAACCATGACAGTTTATTTCAAGTTACACGTAGGCCACGGGTTTGATACGCATCTGCCCTACGAGTATAATGGCCCTCGATCTTTGGCAAGTATCCAAATATTTTTGTTTCATTCCCAAAGATGTGTACCGTTAATAATTCAAGATAACGCCAAAGAAGTTTTATTGAAGCTAATTGAAATTCTCGGGTATTCTTTACAACTGCTTTGGCGATAACCTTGTGGTGGCAATGCAAATCGTTTTAAGGAACTTGTCTTACTACTACGTGGTTATCATTGTATATATCAATGTTATTTTAAAATATTGGATGTTGTTTATTACACAGTTTCTGGGCACGGTTCGAGAATGAAGCTAAAATTTAAAATTGTAACCCAATAGATATATTTGATATCACGTTGTCAATCATAAACTTTTATAATGAAAACAAAACTTTACATAGTATAAAACGAAGTCGCTTCCGCTGTCTGTTCGCTTAGATCTTTTAAACTATTCAACGGATTTTAATGCAGTTTTCAGCAATACATAAAGTGATTCAAGGGGAAGGTTTATATATATGTATAATACACTAAATGGTACCCGCGACTTAGTGTGCGTAAAAAACAAAATCACGCTTCAAAACAAAAATCACATCGTCGTAACTATTCAAATATTTGTCCAAATGTTGTAGTGTGAAGGACAAAGTTTATCTATTTTAAATACCAGAAGCGATAAAAGTATCTATTTTGATAAGGATCAATTTGTTACTACCAAATGTGCATTAGAAATAAATGATGTTCAAGCGAGGCAAAAAATATTAAATTTTCAATAATAATGAATAGTCCAACCCGATCGAAGTCGAACGGGGCCTCTAGTTAATGTATAAAATAATTAAAATTGATTTCCGGGCGCTGGCGGTTTACTATTGAACTATTTTGATGATTGTGCTTAACTACTTTGTAATGTAAGGGGCTTCATCTGTTCTTGAGCAAAAGTCATATTCTGCTCTCGTCCAGTTTATTCTTGACGATACTCATGTATGTCGATAAAATTTTTACTTGCCTACATCTACTAATCTTCTAAAATCAAAAGCAAAACGTTTTGCACAAGTTTTGGTGGCAGTGTCAGAGAGTTAGTTATAAGAAGATCCTTCGCTTGGTTCCATCTTAGCTGGCACCGCGTCGGTGATTCGTCAAATGTTACCTATGCTTCATTCCTTTTACATTCAAACTGTGAATATTATTTGCCAGTCGACATTTTATTGTCCCTTTACGACAATCATGGGATAGTTTTTTATAGGATAATTTCCTACAAAACGTGACTCACAATTTAATCGAATCCCGAAAGTCTGACTAAGGGACAGTTCTTCGAAATAACTGACAAAGGCATTTTAAAGTAAATAAAGACTTTTGGTACCTGGAATTACATAGAGGCTTCATATGTTTTGAAAAATTCTGAACGAATATCTTTCGTTTGCGGTTAAACTAAAGTGTTTGATTTTTAACTGCCATTATTTTGATGATATCCTTGCAAATGATATTTGCTTCTTCGTAAGTAGCTTTTATGCCTTATTCACAGGAAATAGGGCTAAAAATGGAATGGTCGTGTATTTCCTCACAGGTATGGTTATGATGGTCAAAATTAGGTAGAACATTGTCATTTGTAACATTGCAATCGGGATCATTAATCACAAGATGGGTGGCCTGAAGCCAAAATTTTTCATTTGCGATGACAAATTGATTTTTGATAAAAATTGAATTTTGATCACACTTTATTTTATTTTATATATATCAGCAGACAAAGTTTGTCCTGAGAACTTGAAACTGGTCAGCGATTTTCGAGAGCGAATGTTGAATATCGAATAATAATATAGACGCATCGTTAGAAATTCAGTGGGTTTAAAAAATATTTACATTCTTACACCCTTAAACTTCAGCGCTAAGATCAGCCAAGACTCCATTTAAAACATTAATCTTTCAAATAGATATTTATCCGGGCAGGACCCTACATTAACGCCACTAACAAAATTCAAAGTCATTGTAAAATGAATAAACACATAACTCACACAGCATTACCGAACTTTAGGCTGCGATAGAAGCAAAAATTATTAAAATTGATAAATTATAACTTGGAAAATATACTTTATATGTATATTACAAAATATAAAAATCTGTGTTACCGAAGATACAGCATTTCAACAGCAAAGTTGGTAATATTAAAATTGCCGATCAATAAATTCAAATCAGAATCCATTAGATCCATTTAACAGTACGTCTGAAAAGGATCTTGCCTGTAAGTATTTTTGTACGACTTCAACCGTCAGTTGTGCAGTTTCACAGTAGTCGTTTTAAAGCAATGATATTCTTACATCCGAGTGCACAACAGATTCCATCGACTGGAAAGTGTGTTTTTAAAAAAAGCCTTCCAGCATAAATAATAAGGTGTGATTCTCCTTAACAATCTTTGCAGTAATTTTTCCAAGACGAAAACTTATGTAAGTGCGAATGTTCTTACGACGGAACAAGCGTATGTTCTCGCTTATCACTTTTATCGGCTGTTAAAAGTGTAATGGGATAGTAACGTGATGCAATATTATGTATACCGCCGTTTTCACACACGAAGGGCCAAGATTTTGTGATATTTAGCCAAAGTTCTAGTGAAAAAACTGACCGGCCACTGTCAACAGAAGATTTTATGCACTTTCTTTACTTAAACTGGTTGTCGTTTGATCATAATCACCACTATGGGGGAAGGATTGCCGAAATCAGAATGTAAATGAAGCAAGCTTGTTTTTGGGTGTATTATAACTGATATTCTTGTCATTTTTGGGAAGTACCAAGAACAGTTTGGGAAGGTATACAACAATATAAGTAAATGAAAAATCCTTTACGTTAAAAACTTTTACCTATTAATGGCAGTTTAGATTCAATAAAACTTCTTCCGAATGTAATTAGGTAAATATTTCCGTAAAAGGAATAATAATTATTATATAAAAAGGTAACAAAATAGCAATACATTGCAATTTTTTTCAAAAATACATTTGTATTGGAAACGTGTAATAACTATCGTCTCGCACCTTAAGCCTAAAAAGTAATAATTAAATAAACTTACAATTACACAAAAATATTTTTCGTAATCTATACGGCTTCCATAATATAAATATAATTGAATGGGTTCTATTATGTTTTTTAATCTGTTTGTTAAGCATTTTTCTTTTAAGGTGTTCTATAAATAAATAAGATTTTTCGGAAAGTGAAAAATCAATTTTAAAATTACTAACACTTATAAATATGTGCCTTGGCCAAGTATCGAAACAGATCTTTCGATTGGCGGGCAGAGTCAAAAATAATTGTAGCTATGGAGTTATGACCTTTTCCACTTAAACTTAGCCTTAACAAAAAACTATCTTCTTCATGTCAACGCGGTCTAATGTCATCTTATTCTCCATTAAACATTAGTTCTCCGTACGATTGCAATGGTTAATAGTTCTTCGAACTTAGTGGCTTGTCCGTTGTCATTTCAACCGCGCTGTTTTACCTTGTCAAAACTTAGTGCAACATTACAAATATGTTGACAAATATGTTGATGTTGACGTGTTACAAAATATCACGACTTCAATTGCGTTGTCTGATCAGTCACTTCACACGAATATGACAGATCATGAATACTTACTGTAAGTCAGCTCGTTAAAACGGGTTCAAGTGTTGATAATAAAGTTCAATTATTGAGTAATGCTTTGCCTCCGTACACCGAGTTATTATTTCCTTTGTCATGCGGGTCATTTCGAATGTTACAAAGGTTCGTAGTTCACAGTTCACTTTATATCGCCGCAGGACAAAATAAATGTTAGTATGACTAAGTACGTTTACACGGATAAGTGACGATTCGAATCCTGTACGCACATTTAATTTTAGAAATATTGTTTGCATTCAAAATTAATTTAATTCGCTTTGATAAAAAAAAATCCTTCTTAGGGCCATTACATAATATATCCACATATATACATATACATAATAATCCATTACATAATATATGATGTGCACTCTATTTTTGTCAAGTCAGTTTGCAAACAGTAAATAAATCTTACCAAAAAAATTATGCAGAAATGTCTGACTGTAACTTTCAAATTATGATCAGTAATTAAGTGCAAAACGCTATTTCTATATATAAATATTTTCTGCCTGTCTGCGTCTTTCTTCTTGCGTCTTGGTTTAGTGGTGTCTTTATCTTAGTATATAGGAATATGATTTTTCTTCATGTATCAAAAAATTATCAAGAAGCAGGCCTCAACTGTGTGTCTGAACGATTAAACTTAAAACGGCTTCCCGTACCGCCTATTGTACTAGATTAAAATATTTCAATGTTGCGCTTCAATTTTTAGTAGCATAAAGAAGATTCGTTTGTTACCTCCAAGGACCCTTAAGATTTAACACTCAATTTTGATCTCAGTTACATTGATGTTAAACAATCGCGAATGTTACTACTGTTTTATAAGATATACGTCAACATCGTATGTTAAGTTGGACCAAATTATTTGTGTCCATCTCAAAACTGTCCCGTCGTTAAGTAGATTGTAGGTCTACAGAAAATTATAAAGTGTAAAGTCATAGTTCTTGTCCTGCAGTCATTAAGAGTCACGGCAAAAACCGTAACGTTTATTCTAGATTCTTAAATTTAGAGACCAAATATTCTTAGTTTAAAATGTTTTAACCGAAAAAAATTAAAGTGAATGTATATTGAATGTGAATGCGAATTCATTTTTCTTTCGCCTTGAGGTGAAATACTCTTGTGTTACATTGTACTTAATGTATTTTATACAGGGTACGTTTAAGATATCAATAAGTGTACAATATAATAAATATCAAAGAAAGATAAGATACAAAAATCTTTAATATTTCACACTAGTTGGCTTAAGTCGATAAGGAAAGCATTATGTTTGTGGTATTAAGGGTAAAAATAATGTTTTTGAAGCAGCAATTTTTCACATTTAAAACTCCAGAGAATTCTTATTGCCATCGGCTCAAACAGGGTCGATGTCGATTCGTGTAAGTATTCCTGGTACATTGTTAAAATTTCGGTGAAGATACATAACTCGTACAAGTTGACAAATGTCAACGAAATAGGAAATCCTATTTCGGTTCAAGGAGAATGTTAGGGCTAGAACCGCTTACACATGAAGCGTTTAAGTCTGTTTTAAGAAACAGTAATAGATTTTAAATTCAAATACAAGTTCAAAATCATTTAATCGTGTAGGTATTCTGTAAATACACTTATGCACGTCATGTTTTGCTTCTACTACCGTCTCAAAAAGGTGCTTTAACATTGAGGAGAAGAAATGGCGAAAGAAACTCCTCAGCACATCTTTTAAACAACACATGGTAATTACAAAAGTTTAAACATGTGCGGAACTGGTTTCGACACTATTGTTTCCAAGCGTCCTTGTTATTAATATATTCATCTATACTATAATATCTTTTACCTATAAGCTGTATTTTATGCGTCGCTTAAAAGTTAAAATGGGCAACTCACATATCAACTTAGCAACCTTATTGTAAAAACAATCTCCAAGCCCTATAAAAGAACGCTGAACCTTTTGAAGACGATATGAAGACGTAACCAAATTATGCCTATTTCTTGTTTCATGATTGTGTGGACCACTATTTTGCTTGTACATATTTAATTTTTTTTTAATAAATACTAAATTACTATAAATATATTGATTGGCTACGGTGATTCTGTGATCGACAAACGGGTCTACATTTTTACGGAGTTGATTACAAAACTTATAGATATCCTCGGATTACACCGATTAAAATAGCCTGAGAGTACATAAACAAACATGACCCCGAAAACATACAAGGTCACTATTTCTCTGTCAAATCTTGAACCTATTTATACGGTTTTCATAATCATTTATTTTTGTCGGAAACTTTGATGCGTACGTTGTATGAAAAGATAGTAGATAGATATGATAAAAAACCACCTTACGAGTACGTTTAAATGAGGGGGTGAACAACGATAAATTAAAATAAGATTGAGTAATAAATTTTCCATGTATAAATTATTAATTAAATGTAAGAGTTCGTTTTATTATGCGAAAATTTTAATGGAACTAAAGTTAACCGCTTAAGAATAACGACAGGAATGTTACAACATACAAAAAATGTTCGCATTTAACTTCTTAACTGTGTCGCGATACGATCTGATTTAACTTAAACGTTCGTTTCAGTTAAACGGACACCTTGACTTGTCTTTTGAAATGCAACACATTCTTTCCTTAGATCTGCATAGCGTGTATTAGGAGTCTACTCTGGAACTGTTATTTTATGCTCAATACTGGGCGTGATAAGGTTCAATTTGTATTGAAGTTTATACTAGACAGAAACGATAATTGAGCCTGTCAGTTCGTGACTTATGATTTCATTATCGTTCGGCGCGTGCGCCGCCTGTTGCTTGCAACATCAAATTCGCACCCCCTGTTCTAGCGAGTTAAGTGTATCTATATTAATATTAAAACTATAACGAAACCGTGTTTTATTGAACATTTTAAATGTAAGGTATGAAATATAAGCTTTCATATACAAAAAAAAAGGAAAGTTCAGACATAATCATAACGAAACGCTTAGTTAATTGCTTTTTTTATTCGTTATGCTCCCCAGATACAAGGAAGTTAATTTGATATTCTAAAAGAAAGTTAAATCTAGGAAAACTGTCATAGACACAAAAATCACTGAGAAATATCATTTTCGCGTTTTTTTTACTTGGTTTTCATTTTTAATTTCATTATATTTTTTCACATTACGTGGATTTGGCTTTACTTAATAATTTTTTTTACAGTTATAATCTTTATGACAATCATTTTAAAATATCACTTACGTATTCATAATAAAATAGTTATTAAAGATAAAGAAATTAAAACATTTTTTTTACATTTGTCTGTCTATGCACGTATCACTTAACAGATATAAGTGAGACTTAACATATTTGTAACGTATATTACGAGTTAATTTCTAGTATAATCTCATCTTCGAAAATGTATTTTGTGGAATAGAAAATAAAAGCTAAGATTAACATTATGTTAAGAGCGTAATAAAAAAGCAATGAGTGCTTTTTGGCAGGAATTAAAACAAATTAAATTATTTTATAATCATAGAATTACGATCACCTATATTCTAAGCGATAAAATGTGGTAAACATAGAATTTATGAAATGCTTAATAAAAATAAATACTATTTGTTTCAAAACATGGTTTTGAAATAGCATGCCATGAATTTTTATATAGCTTGTAGCAGAAGCCTTTCAGAAAAACGTTTTAAGTGCTCACCTCCAACATCAAAAATTTATAATAACAATATTATAAGGTTTGATATTAACAAATGTTTCGCGTACGATTACTACTTGTGAACATTAAGTCATGTTTTCCAAAACGAAGTAAAGTGCATTACTGGTATATCATAATTACCACACGCCGATGGAGTTGCAAACGCAGTTATTGTTAAATAATTCTAAATTGAAGGGTCAAATATCACTACATTGTTACGTACAATATTATGTAGGTGATTTATTACCGAAACTTCGTATTGCGATAATAAATGAATTCTGAACTTTGACAGGTCTATTTCACAGATAAAATCTGTAACAAAAGTGTTGCGTAATTTGATTTAACCTCGCGATAAGTAGGAACTTGCATAGCTATTCTTACCTGTTTATTATTTCAGAGTGTTAAAGTAACGTATTTTAACCCATTGACTGCCAGCTACGAGATATCTCGTAGTGTTTTTTTTTATAAAAATTACTGTAAATGCTATTACAATATTATATCAGTAACTTAATATAATTATATTTTGCAAACTTTCATGTATTCGTCAAAATAAAACCTTGTCACCAAGGGCAAGATATTCTAAATATGTCTGGCAGTCAATGGGTTAATAAGTGGCAAATGGTTGGGTGAGTTATGTAATGGTAAATGACCATCGATGGCCATGAATATTTGATAAACGAGAGTCACCATCGATGCATTATCAGCCGAAGAATTAGCTACGCAGCCGCTTGTATTAACCAGCTCTGAATCTACTATGGCTCTCTTTCTCTGTCTTTCGAGCACTAGTTTTAAAAGTATAGCTTTTAATTGGAAAGTCATACTAAACTTTTACTCCACCATGTATGAATAACTTTATTGCACATACAAGGTAGGTAACAATTACATTAGGACATAAATTACGACCTTATAAAGCTCTTCCAGACAACCTTTGAGCAGAGCACATTCTAAACTGCAATGAGATACAATGCACAAACAACAGGTTAAGTAGGATAAAATCTCAAAATACTTTTGTAAAATATTACTTAGAGGTACAAGGAAATATAACACATCAGTTTTACACAACACTTAAATAATTACCATCTACATTACGAGACTAACTAACAATTAAAACAATTATTTTGCCTTAATGGACAATTAAAATATATTCAAAATTTAAAGTGATCCTTGATATGATCAAGTACTCCTCTGGGTATATATGCAGTACTTATTTTGTAAACTGAAAATTCATCATAATTATATCCTACCAGTATCCTATCCCGCAACTGGCTTCACCTCTCCTATAGTAAGGACTAAAGTCCAGCACATACCACGCTGTTGTACCCACTAATCATAAATCGATAACTTACATACTTAAAATAATATTTTCTCGTTAAACTATCCTCAGTGAAACCAGTACCCAACGAGGCACAAAACTTTAAAATAACTTATATCGCTCTGCCTCTTAACTCATTCGGCTCTATGATATGAATACAGAGATAATAAAACAACTAGTGGTTAGGTAACCGAGAAGGGAGCTGAGAGAAATAAAAGTGAACATCTTACTTACGAGCCGGATAAAACGATGATCGCGCCCCTCATTATTGTGTTTCAAATGGAAAACGATTCCACTCGTTGCGTTAGGAGTGATCCGGATACGCGATTTAACGATTATGCGATTCGCATGCAACGGACACTTTGATATGTCTGCCAATTTTAGGCGTTAAGTAAAATATTTAAGAATTTTTGAGTTGCAATTTCAACGGTGTTGGTCCCTATTAAAACTGTGCAAAGCGTGGAAATTGTTATTATTATAATCACAACGCATTGTTACGTCTTGGTTATGTCTTAGAATTAGCGCTGTGCTGGTCAAGTGGTAATCGGCAGGCACTTTTGATAGCTGTATTAACTCTCGGGTAAAGGTTTCGTCACGATATATTTCTTCATCCTCAAAATTTTAGAACCTGTTCATTTTGTGTAAATTGTGAAACAAAGTGTTTAAAGCTACGTTGTATTCAATTCAAAGTGTAAAGACACGAGATATTGCGTTACTTAAGCGCTATTGCACTTGAACTTAAATATAAGCAGAGTAAGCATTTCACGTATGCACTGGCTTGAGCTGCGAAAATTTGATTATGTAATTGTAACAATTACAGTAATAAAAGTACGTGCGGAAACTTTATCTTTGATTTCATATTTCCATGTAATTCTGAATTCTGATAGGTATAGACAATGAACCAACAAAAGTGTTGGTGCTTGTGAAAATAACAAATGACAACCACAATCTCATTTCTGAAAGAAACGCGGTAACACAAACCACGCTTCTGAAAACAGCCTTATACAAGCACGTACGACTGTACAGCGGTAGACCGTGCCCCGAACTAAATCATTTAAGATGATTTTATTGCAGCTCGAAAGAGAATTATTCCGTTTAGTATACTGCCTTATGGAGCACATCTAGTACTACTAATGTTGATGTGGAGGTAAATAAAAGGAAATTGTTATTGAGGAAGAAACAGTTTTTAATCTGTTAAGCGTTTATGTAGTAATTTTTCTTGTTAAACTAAAGGTGTCGGGCTCGACTTCCGGCCGGGGTAATTTAATAAAAAAAACAATGTTTGATTTTATCTTTATTAATTTGTGTGTTTCAACGATACTCGTATTCATTTCGATAGGTCGAATCAAGGAAAATTACAGCTTGCATAAGCTACTAAAACAGTAATAGAAGACCCTGTAGCCCAGTACGTAGTGACACTTACACTTACCGAGCGAGAGGGCCAATGTTCGATTTGTTTTTAAGTCCTCGTTTTTTGTTTATATTTATTTGTATACATATATGTAGCGCAAGTGAGCATTAATCTATCGACAATTCTTACAACCATGACAAAACATTCGATTTTAATTTAAAAAATTACGTGACACGTTTAACAAACAATGTAGAGTATACCTGAATAACCACCCAGGTAGGCCGGTATTACAATGGCTACAATATCACGTCACAGTTCTGCCTAAAATAGCTATAAATTAAAGCGAACGCTCGCAAATAAATTCGTTTTATTTATAATGACACGATCACGGGGGCTGACAGATTGCAGTAGGATGAACACATCTTGTAATTGTATATTTGCTCTCGGAGGTCCCGAATTGACAATATAATAGAACTTCTTACGAACAGAAAGAATACATTTATTTATAGCTTCATTTTTCCACTTCAGCATTTCTCGTTATGTCTAACTGAATACGTGGGGCCAGTTTTTCACTCAGTGTTTTTCCTTGATATTGATTGATTTAGTTACTTGTTAGATAATTTTTCTTTCCTTCTCTTTTTTTCTTTCTTACTTTTTATTTTGCAGCTGCGTAACCCACCTTAGTTTTGACGGTACCATACACCGTAGTAAATTATTTAAAATCAATGGTAATTCGGTCGAGGAGCAGCAGAGCCAACTAATAAGTGTGCATCGTTTCTATTTTGCCTTCTATTATCTTAAAAACATTTCACCGAACTTGGAGCCAATTTTTCACTCCTTGTTTCTGTTTGGTGACGCGTGTTTCACGATTTATAAGAAATTTTATAAGTGAAATAAAGTGAATTTACGAGCGTGAAACACAGATAGGTATGTTAAGTACTCGTCGGCTCCTGTTGCGTTTATTTTTTGTGATTGAAACACAGACAACACTTTGGAGCAAAATGTTGTTTACTTTTATTCAATAGTAGAAAATACTTTTGGCTTGAGAGCCAGCCAGTACTTGCTTTCTAACCTTCTTCTCATTTCCTGGCCGACAACGCATCAGTGATACCTTTGGTCTTGCTGATGTCCATGGGCGACGGTGACTACTTACCATCAGGTGGCTCGTCTGCTCGTTTGTCGGCTACTACCATAAAAAATACTGCAATTTGAGAATTATGTTTTTCATTAACCATATTTATAAGTAAAATGAAGTCGCTATTTCTGTCTGTGATCTTTATTTAGAATTTTTTTCATAACGCTATCTTACTCCCATTGAACAGGTCGCTAACGGCTGGATACTGGTCTCTTACGAGAATAAAATAATTACTAGTATTTTTCATATATGTTAAGATACATAATTTAACAAGAACACTCAGTACTTTCAATGATTACTTTCTGAAGACATTTTTCAAAAAACCTTCATTGTTTAAATTCATCTTTGTAAATACTAATACAAAGAACACAATAAAACGATAAAAATTATTCTGGATTATAGAAATATGCTGAAAATGAAAAAAAATCCACCGCGATTATAATCTTTATGCACACGCGGTGCACCCTTCAATAATCGGGCGCAAGATCCCTCGGTCTTACAAAAATGTGCATGCCTGGTGGCGGTCGCGTCATTTGTTTTCTATTTTACAAAAAAAGGGACATCCATTGTCCATCAGACGCAATGAATAGTTATGCAAAGTTCGCTGAGGGCAGAGACAACGCAATGCGATTCGCGTGCCCGCATTGTATTCGCGCGTATTGAACTGCCGCCGTCGGAGTCGACCAGCTTTCGATGCGTTTCCATTGCACCTGCTTACACTGCAACATACCGGCGCATGAGAACAGCGCATGCGCGTAACGCCAACCTGGGTTACAAGGTTTCTGCGTATCTCTATTTTATTATTACTTTGATAGGTGATTTAAAAATACGTGCATCCTTGAGAATTTATTATATTTTTTTAAGGATGATTTAAGCTTTCAAATTCATCCTTGTACAGAGTTGTAACATTACAAATTAAGGAAGATGTTTGAGTAATTCGAAACTAAACTCGTTTTATAAACAAAACGACGACAATGGCTACAATATAGAGTAGAACAAAAATTGTGCTTTAGTATATTAATTAATCTGTGGTTGGTATTAAGTGACAAATTGATATATAAGTAAATAAAGGCTCGGGACGTTAGTTTTCTGAAATATATCACTCTTTATAGAATTAAAAATGTTAGAACATATAGCACTACAAATACTACACAATGAAGTATATAAAGTAAAATTTGGAAAATACTTTATTTTATTGAGAATTATATCATGCTTATTGAGATTGATTGTAAATATGAGGCTGGGTGACGTTGGTCATTAACACAAAATGTTCGTATCGCAAAAAAAATAATATACTTAAATAATAATCTAAATTCCACGTGACAATTAATTTTAATACGAATCGCTGCGTGTGCCGTGAAAACGCGCGCTAAGGCAGTGTTCTGACAGCTGTAAGTATAACGTAGAAACTGGAGTGTGTCGGGCACCTAAAATGGTACGACCAGCGTCAAAGATGCTCGAAGAATGGGACCCGTGCTGTATTACACCGCGACTGCAGTGTTAAAATGTATTGACGAACAGTACTCATTCTCACTGTAACGTAATAGTGATTTTTTTAATTTCAATAGAACTTTACTCGGCTTAAATAATAAACTATTTGAATATAACCCTATGATTTAATTTAGGTAAGAAATTGACGTAAGTAATGTTTGATATATTTTAAATAAAGTATAGGTAGAAAGTTCATTTGTACTGATGAACACTTAATAGTGCAATTTCCAACCGAGATTTACTGAAAATAGAATAGAAATACGTTAATACATGCCTTACAAATACATTAACAGTATAACCTACCCACCGACCGCCCTTACTACATACATTTCACACGTAGAGCAGTAACTCACTTGGTACTTTCTACATACATTTGAAAATGACAATAACATGAGTATAGATAAGTGCGCTTCACTTTAGCATATCGGCTTTTCGGCTTTCCCACATTTTTTCAGTCTGTGGTGTAAGTTAACCGAGTTAAGTAAACTGCGGCCACGATCGAATTCGAACGAATCGAATATATTTTTTTCAGTTTTGATTCAACGTAACGAAACATCGACACGCACCCACTCGAACTCCGGAGCCATCCATCGCATCGCGATAATACATCACGACCTACACTCGGCGACATTGTTTGCTCCCCATAAATATGATACGTCATCGGCTACAGTGGGGCGTCGCAAACGCGATCTATGATACCCTTTATAATGCCATAAATAACGATATGTGGACGACACCTACTTACTTACGGAGACTTAAATGCGTTTAATGTGCCCTTATCAGCTCGAGTGTGAGTTTGAATCATAAAAATATTTTAAGTATTCTCTTTACATATGTCAGTAATGCGAATAGCTCTCCGAGCGTGTCTCTACGAAGGTTTTTGCACAAAAAGTTACACGTATTGTTTCTCTGCGTGGCGAGGTGTTGCCTAAGAGCTCTTTGGTTTATTTTTGTTTGTTAATGTTAACATTTACATAAATGAACAGAATAATAGGCGGGTAATGTATGCGATAAAAAAAATTGTGCTCTCTGCATATTCATATTTAGTACGCAGGTGTTCTGAACTAGGACACGTGAAAGGTCTACGTCTGTTCATGAAAAAACATTGAAGTCTAAAGAGGGTTTCAAGAAAATTATAACATCAAATGTTGTTCTGATATTTTCAACTGTTAATGTTTGTTTTTTGGAACAATACGTATTTGAAAAAATAACATTTTGTAGTCAAATGTTGCCAGTGCAATTAACCTAACTAAAAACCATAAAACGGTTGCCGAAGTCGAAATCAAGAATCGGCAAGCAAGAATTCAGTTCAACAAAACTACTCACGAATTGTAGTCACACATAAAAGTGAACTGTTTAAATGAATTTTTATGACTTTCAACTTACGTGAATCAATCGGTCGAATCGTATACTTTTCGCATAAGCTTAGACAACAAAATATTAGTTGCATTTTCATTTTGGAAGCGTTAAAATATTAAATTGACTATGTTTCGCTGTAGTAATTAAACCAGAGATGGAAGGTTGAGCTCTTGGTTGGGAGCAGATAGTGAGAAAAAAATCCGTTCCTTTCCATACAAAGGCGCGATCAGTGATCGTTATCAAACACCTTAAACACTTCCTGTTTTCAGACACACATCTGACCCGTTCCAAATTTAAAAGAATTAACCATGACAACAACATTTTATTCTTATCGTAAAATAATGATATGATTTCCGCGAACTCATTTTTCAGTTCCACACTTGCGAATTTCAAAAGATTCTTTCTTGTACAGTTCAATCTGCCTGATAAATCAATGAGCTGACATGTGCCTCAGACTGGGGTGTACTGAGTGAATTAAGAGTGGCTTATTTATAGTGCTGTGAGGCGGTGATAAATACTGGAGTACCGTAATCTCGTTATTGCGTCATGGAGTTCTGCAAATCAGAATGATACTCGCTGAGAATAAGATTTAAATAGGCATTCCTTTTAAATTTAATTTACCTTCAAACGCGAGAAATATCATAGTTTATTGTTGACATCTAATTGACGCCCACTGATTGATTTACATTTTTTTTCAAAAATATAGCAATAGTAATATGTTGTTGTAAATAAACAATTCTTAATGTAAACTATTTGTAGATATGTAGGCTTTTTTAATTTAAGAACCAATAACATTTCTTTGTAGTTTTTTTTAATTTCCAAAAATGTCTGCTCGTTAGTTAAGCATTAATTACATTATATAATAACTTTTTAAGCTTGATTTATTCAGATACATATTTTAATTTCCGTAATACAAACTGGAACGCATATTTAGCATTTTTTTTATATATACCATTAAATGGGCAATACTTACAAATAAATACTTATAGATAATTACTTATTTGAGCTTTATGATTTTTTAAATAACTAATCGAAAAACGAGCAGACGAGCCGCCAGATGTTAAATTGTTAAGAAGTGTCGCCTACCGAAAAGGAAGCGGGGTCTCAAATTCGCTGGCTCTCGACACTGCGGACGAAAAACGTATGAAACATTTCACGGTGAATTTTAGGAGGGTGATAGCTGGGCAGTCGGTCAAAATACAACCCCGCAAGTACCGTTGAGATTAAACTGGGCACTGCAGAGCCTATTGACCTTTAACGAGAGGGACCATTTATAATTTCAATGAGCAAATTCAAATTAAAGATACAACGTTATGTGGGTTTTCCACTTGTCTTATTATTTTTGGGTTATTATTTTTTTATTATTATTTTTTTGTTTTAAAACCTGTCCATAATTGTTCACCAACTAATATTAGTATATTTGTAATATGTTATTATTATTAAATATTAGTATACCTATTTGAAACAAAATACTGCTACATTCAAATTTTTTGTATATTTAGTTACTGTATAATAAATAAAAAACAGATAAAATTTGGAAATTAATACGTATCGTAATTAAAGCCTATCTCAAGGTAGTTAGACGCGAATGTGTCTAATTAAATAAACTATAAATAAGGTCTGAAAAATCTTTGTTCTTCTGAAGTCAACGCCATAAAGATGACAAGATTAAACACGTATGAATCCTATTTAGGAGTCAAGTAGAAGATTTATAGGTTCAGGCGTAACATTAGCCTTGCCTGCCTTTTTACGTAGTTTTAGAGCTCAACTGTCACTTACGTTACCTAACGAGAGCTCGAGGTTACCAGGTTGTACGTGTTAGGTTATATATTTTATATCTGCATTGCACTTACATAAATATATAAACAGTACTAGAAGGAACCATTTATATCCAAGCGTATACCGGTTGGATTCAACAGCCCTTACTAATTTAATTGGATTCTTGATGCAACATTTTTTTGCAGGGAAAAGAAGCATTAAATCGTGTCTAGCATATTTAGGTAGCGCAGATTACCAAGATGCCAATCATATAATGCTTTCAGCGTATTTTGGGTTGCTGGAGAATCACGTAAAAAAAGGTTCAAGACATACAGCTTGACTTACTAAGCCAAAGCTCAAAATGCATCCTTGAGGCTTCTGGTATTATTCTGGTGTTACATCCACGAATAACAAAGCCCACATAGCGTCGAGCGGTTCCCTGCTCGTTGGTCGGCATTAACTTAAACATAAAACCAACCAACAACGCTCACGTATCTTCAGGTGCGATTCGTGTGATCGGCCGTCCTCGGCACAATTCGGATAAGCTTGCCACGGGATTTACGACAAGTCGGGCTCGTATGTTCGAAGCGGCGGGTGGCATGACACGATTACTCTCTGACCGACTGTCTTACGGGACCCGGAGTGCCGTAATTATGTTAAACCTGATTTAATGGGTGGCGGAAAGGCTATGAGTAACAATGCACGTCGGGACTTCTTGCCGATTATTTTTACTTGATATTGTGTTGTTCTTAACTTTTTTTATTGTTCGATTTTAAACTTGAACCCTAAGTATTGATATCAAAAATGCTTAAAGCTAAGAGGTTTGAGGGCTATATAAATCATTAAAGTATACATGTAAGGATTAGCACCCTTCTTCCTGAAGAAAGGCGAGTCCGCAAGGCCAAAGTCAACCCTAGGTGGTAATTAGCGGGTTGCCTATTATAAAATATAATATAAAAAATAATACTAGTTTGTACTGGTCCTGTATGCCACAGGAAGAAAGGCCATATTATATGTTTTAGCGTTAGATAAGTTTATCTTTCCATCTTGATTGCTTGTAATGTATTAATTTTATGTTTGCATATGGATGAATAGTAAAGAAATCTGAGTGTGTATTTCTTGCTATTAAAAATGTTTAGTTTGGCCCACGATTGTAAGGCTTAGATAATCATGGTTAATTTTGTTCTAAGCTCTAAACCGTAGTATGGATTCGTTCAATGAGAATTGTAAAAATAAACAACATAATATGAACAGTAATATTCAACAATGCAATATGTTTAAGGTGTAATAATTATAAATATATTCTCATTTAGAAAACCATATTATAATGTTCATTTTAGTTCAATTAATACGAATATTCCAATGATAATATATGTAAACTGAAGGACGTAAAAGTGACGTAAGGTCTAGTGTTGGTAAAAAATTGTCTAGATTATATAGTACACGGTGCGCGACTCGCTGCAATATTACATATTTTTACGTGATTCAGAGTATGGGGACTGGCTAAGAATATTTTAACGAAGCCGGTATCTGTATTATAATATTCTCGTCATAATTCATCATTGCAATACTTTACTTGTATTGTTACATAATCGCAATAATTTCGCGCCAAATAATTCTTCGTAACGGTAACCCCCGAAAAAATATCGGAATACTCGCAGTTTTCAGCTTAACTTGTAACCGAATGCCGAATAAAAAAAAATCCCGCCAACTTGTTGACTTATTAAACATTGAATAATCGCTCTTATATCTGTGACTTAGGGTAGTGAGTCTGAGGTGTAAGTTTTTCAAGGTTCGTACAAAAATTCTCCTCCTACGGTTGCCGCCAAAAAAAGTTATTTGTCTCCTCCATTACCGGTAAACAATGAACCGTTAAGCATACAATGATGTCCTCCTTTTACATAACTGATATTATGCGGATAAACGGCGACATATTTGCTTAAGGCTCTTTTATTTCGCATCAGGGATTGTGCTGACAAATAAGGTGACTATAAATATGCTGGTTTCTTTACTTTACACTAAACCTACAATGGTGGCCTGTGTCTTCGCGAGCTCTATAAAAAGTACTGCTGAAAATTGATGAACGTTACTTTAACGCTTTATATTTTTTTAATTGGTTTTTTGTTTTAAATATATATATTTTTGCTTTTTAGCGAACGTGTAAAGGTATGGATGTTCTATCTTTCTTATGTAATTACTCGTTAACCGATTCGATACGCTATGGACTGGTAACCGCCACCTATGGTAATCTGTAACACCAAACCCATTACCTAGGCGTTGTCATCGAGGAAGAAAGCGGGAAACCCACTTTACCACACACGCAACCTAAACATGCTAAAAACATTTCATTGTAGATACTAAAATTAGGGTGGTACAGAGCCTAGCGATATCCATCAGGAGGATATAAGCGACAAGGCTCTGTTGTGTTTAAAAGGACGCACCACGAGCAGAAGAGATTAGATGAACTCAGTGATCAGGGTAGGATCACTAAATTTGTAGATAATTATTCCCAAATAAAAGATGAGGTGATTGATCACTTGAAAATAATGTGTTTAATAGTTATTTCATTTATTCATCTACTATATAAGATACAAGATTTTCAACGTTGACACGCAACGCTTACTTATCAATGTAGATAAACTGTAACAGAACTATTCTATTTAGAATGAAAACTGAATCGATTACCGGTTTTATGTTTTTCAATTTAAGCGAGAAGATACGAAGTACCTTCACTACAGACCACACAGTTTCAATTTTGTTTATAAATGATTCATACATATAATGCCACCGTTGACGTAGGCCGGAAGACCAAATTTTCCACGTGAATGGCACGTTGGCTGAAAGATGAGATGCACCCGTGGCATTAAAACCTAAAAAAGGTTATGGGTCAAATGGGCTTATTTGTCATAGGATTTTACTCCTGGAAATGTTATTTTTGTAAAGTCTAAACGTTCACATACTTACACCACCGCACCACGATTTCTTCTGTTGCTAGTGTACACAAATATAACGTCAAAAACACCTATGACCCGAGAACAAATATTTATCTGTTTAATAAATGTTTGCCCCGACCGAGAATCAAAGACAAGATATTTGTGTCGGCAAGCAAGATAATTACCAACTGAGCTACGGAGTCGTCCAATGTCGAGAAACCAGGGGGTTAATACTGTTTTTTACACCGAAAAATTTACAACTTGAAATTAATTATAAGTTGGTCGTCACGACGATAACACACTAGAAATAAATGTAAATTTATATTAGAAATCGAAGGAAAATGGTTAACATTTTTTTATGATGGCAACACTAAATTATATTCCAATTACATTAGTCTGTGAACTGGAATGATGTGATCTTAATCTTGTGCTTTTGACTTTACTGCGAAATAGATGCAACCTAATCAACAATTTACCTAGACAGTCCTTGAATTAAAAATTCAAACATTTTAAATGCTTTTAGAATAATGAGAATATCTTCTATAACTCTGCCTATTACTGTCAAAAGTATAGTGCGCATCTTAAGTACCCGTTTACAATCATTTTGTAATGAATATTGATAATTTCCAAACCTGACTTATGTCGGATTCGTTCGCCCTAAAACTATTCCGGTAGATCTTAGGCAGGTTAGAAGCACAGAGTTATTCTAAAATACGGTAATATCTCCTTATACATAAATAAACATATTATATTCTTATATCTTTCGTATATTATAAGTTCCGATACTGCTAACTAAGAAACCTGATAACTTTTACATGCTACATTTCTCTTCCTTATGTTACAAAGGCGAACTATTGCGTTTATTTACATAATATAAATTTTATTCTGTAGTTAATAAATTTTTATATATTGCATTTTAATTATCGTTGGTGTTCGCTTTTCGGCATACTTTACCGTTTCTTCGAACTTGTCTGTAATTTGTTTTGATTCTGTATGTTAGGGTTGGCACAAAATTACGTCACGGTGAAGCCGTTGTCTCCAATCTTGAATTACACCATATTCTTGAATCCATAATCACGTAGATATTTCGTGAAACACATTACTTTTTGGTTCTTCTACCTACTAAAGTAGGTATAATAATTACGTGGAAAGTTTCTATGCTCATTTATTCAAACCTAGGCTTTATAAAGGCATGAATACAATATCTCTAAGCGTATATTTATCTATGATTGCCGTGTATTATCCACAGCATTGAAAGGGGAACATGATAACTTGACGATTAGAAGCAAGGCGAGACATTCCGACTATGCCATACACATATGGCACACACATAACGTAGTTAAAAATAAATAATGTAGTTTATAATACACATAATGTCTTAATATAGTTTTTAACAAAACTTACTGTAATTGTCGTAAGTTTGCTCGGAGTTTCTTCCTCTGCCACGGTGAATCTATGGAATACCAAGAAGTTCGTCGAATTTTATTCTAAATTAAACACAATAATGGAAATGTCTGTTAATAAAATAAACGACGGCTGTTATTAAAAAAATATATTTTTTAATGCATATATAACCCTAAGCCACATTTTCAGAGTAAGACAGATATCTCGCGGAACTCCAGTGCACGATGTATTTGTGCTTAAATTGATTTATTTCAGTTAACTGGCCGGAGCGACGCGACGACGCCTCGGGCGGCTTCGACGGAGAACTTCAAATATACTGATTGCTTTATACTTAGTCACGAAAATGGTGTACGAATAACTTGGACACGATTTCATACATAGACTTGGTGGTACTATTGTATTTAAAAAAATTGTATTTATTAAAAGATGTAGGGCTTGTATCGGAGTTGGTGGTCGACAATTTGAACACCTACTATAAAATAAAGATTGATTTATGTACAACTAAACGCTTTCATTTCATACAATTTATGACATGCCGAATTTACTCTTTTGCATTCTTATAGCAATTACTGCATTTTTACTGTTAATAAAATGATGTATTATACCATTTTGTAAACCTTATTAACCGCACATATTTTTGAAATGGTTGGCCACTCGGGTTTTCATAGATTTTTTTTTCACAAAAAGGCCCTCAAACATGGTCTAAATCATGATTTTATCAAATTTCGTGTTAAAATTCGGAATTGATATGTTAAAAAAAAAATTAAAATAGGTACTCATACAATTGACTGTGTCTCTAATAAGGATGTCTGTGAGGAATGAGATAACACCAAAAACACAACAAATTTCATTAATTTGCGGTCGTGGTGTACATGAAAGTACAGTAAGGTAAACGTGTTTTTTTTTAAGAAACTTCATATTTTCGGTGCCGATTGGAATTTTTTTTTGAGTATTTTTTTTGGAGCGGCCGACAGTTGTACTATTTGACCCTCCAGAATTATCCATTCATTCTGAGACACCCTGTATATGTTTGTTTATAAAAATTCGTTGTTATTAATGAAAAATTACCCCTGTTTTTGTTAGAAAATATCTAAAGTTTATTTGTAATATATTCATTACATTCCATTTGTAATAACCATAGAATTGAGACATAATAGAAGGTCTGAAGTTTTAGTACACAATGTTAAAATCTCACCATTGTAAAAAATCAATGACAATCTAATGCTTCGTTAGTGTATGTGATCTGATAATTATTATGAATAGTCACTGACGAAGACTGACTTCTATTTGAAAATAGTTCAAATGGCAAATGAAACATAAAATGGGTAGTTCCATTTTGCAAGACTTGGACTGATTCCATTTGGACTGACCTGCAATTTGACAATGACTAATATTCTCTTGAAGATATATACGTTATTACAAACAATTCATTGTTTTTTCATTTGAGAATAAAATTATTCAAAGAATAATTTGGTTTACCTTAATCAGTAGCTAGATGTCAATAAAATTAATTAAATAAGATGGATAAGATATATAAAAGTAGATGTGGATATAATCAATCGTTAAAGTCCAATTGGGTTGCCACCAGCTAAAGAAATTTGAAAAGAAGTTAAAATGAAAAAATCGATAATGTACCGCTTCATCGAATTCAGGAGGCCGAGTGAGATTTTTATTTGCGACCGAATAAACGTTTAATCGATTTATGATCTTTCTTTATACAAATTGAAGATTCATGCCGATACCATGTAGAGAGTAATAGGTTTTTAAATGCATTTCGTTCCCCGTAATACAAGAGTTGTCGGCGTAGGAATAATAAATTGCCAATTTTGAATAATTTTTATGTTTGCTGTGCGTGCGATTGTAAGGAATTTAACTGCAATTAAAATGTTCAAGTTTCGCATTTATCAATGAGTAGCAATATTTTGAATTTCGAATTAAGAACACACATGTAATCGTTATTCGTTGGGATTCTCTTCCTGACATGTAGAAATAAATGTAATTGTATTTTCACAAGTTTAAAAAACTTCTATCATTGTCATTGCCATACATTAATGTTCTGCTGATAATCATTGGAATGTTGTTTAAAGGAGAAGAAGAATACAAGTAAGTAGATCCTTCTATCAGTATGGAAAGTTGTAAGCCGATCAGTATACCAGTAAAGCGCTACTTAATGTTATCCTTCACCGAAGTAGGTAATAATTTCCGAAAAATATACGCACCTTAATTACTATAATATGCAGTTTTTATTTTCCTATAATATCTTAATAATACTTTTATTTACTATACGCTTATGTGGTAAAATTGTGTTTTGGATAATTTGAATCGCACTTGTTGAAATAGTTTTGTTGTTTATGAAAATAAATTATATAATATAATTTATATTATATTATATTATTTATAATACATAAACCATGTTTCTAAACGTGTTTTCGCGCGAAATATTATGACGACAGACGATTTATGTGTCATTATGATAATCGAATAATAATAATAATAATAATACTAATCTGACAGTGAGTTTAACCTCTGATTCATAATATATGCGAGAGTCTATTAGGAAATTCATCGAACCACTTTGACTGTTTCTCAGTATAAACTTTTCTCACTAATTAAAAAAAATACCCGCATAGTAAATTTAGAAAGAGGATGGTGGTCAACCAAGAGTCCTGTCAAAGTTGAGTTGGATTGTGACCTTCAAAATTGTCGCCATTGCCATATCACCTGATCAGCGGTGTGCATTATATGCATTAGAAATTAAGATGTATCAAGAATGAATGCAGCCTTTAATAATCTATTCGTCATACGAATCCACACCGTTTTATTTTCTTTTTGATAGCTAAATAGCAAATTCGTCATCACGTCACGGACCTATTTTGTACCCATATGTCTTTTTTACCTAATTAGCACCAAGTCCAATTTCTGTTAAATCATAAATACTGCAATTGAAGATCCATAACCAGTTTCAAAATATTTAAAGGGTCACCTTGACAATGTACCATTTTACACATATTGGGTTGAAATCTTCAAAAGATATTCACGCACTTTGGGAAGAGACTAAATAAACGGTAATCAAGGCAAACTTTCAAAAATTTGGTCTTTTTCGGGAGAGGCCAGCTTACGCTGGGTTTTGAAAATGGTCTAAGAGAATTGAACGTAACTGTTGTATACGGTACGAAGTTATAATAACATGTTATTAGTAAAGACAGTCCTTGGCACATGACAATATTCGTCGTAAATCATAAAAATCCCAGAGTTCTTTGTTTCCTTAAAAATTAACATATTAAGCCATAGCAAAAAGTTCAACTCTGCTCAAAATATATATTAATAAAACCCGAGATTAGGTTGTCCTGTCCTTTGCAGGACCGCATGATGTCACATATTCGTAGAAGGAAAACTGTATCTAAATTGAGATCGTTGAACCCGCGTTACCGCCATAAAAGGGACCATGTCAACCACACGATCATGTGTTTTGTGAATTTTGCAGGAATTACGTGCGTTTATACATATCACACATAAATTAATCCTTGACGACCCCAGAGCCCAGGTGGTAGTGACCCTGCCTGCCGAGCGAGGGGTCCCGGGTTGGATCCTGACCGGGGCAGACATTTATGGGACAGATAAATGTTTGTTCTCGGTTCGTGGGTGTTTGTGATGTGATATTTGTGTATGCCCATGCCACCCGCAACACAGGGACTCCTAGTGCGGGCGTGTGAATGTGTAAACTTTATTTATTTATTGTATTGTATTGTACTTATGTACGTACACATATAACTTAGAAGATGTTATGATAATTATATTACATGAAATTATAAGCCCGCATTATAAAAGTTGTAGTCATACCCAAAGAGTGTGTTTTTAATTTCTCGTTCAATAATTATTCCATTAATTTATTTAGTCCCCCCTGGCTCCCAACTATGACTATACCTTATAACGGCCTTAAAAAAGGTCGAACTTTTGGGAAATATTTGACCGCTGATACATAAAATATGCACCGCAGACAGGGCTGTCAAATGAACGTGACAAAAATACAAAATAAGTCAAATTCGTGTTGAAAAAACCCGAGTAATAGCAAAAATCCTTACAGGATATTTTAAATAAAAATAGGAATTCTCATTACTGATGCAAGCTGTTATAAATGTCCATCGATTTAGAACACAATGGAAGTGGAAGAACATATGGAAGAGGGTCACTATAAAGAATACATCCCGCGCAAACTGACAACAGCGCACCATTCAAATGATTTTTTTATTATTTTTTATTAATACACACTCACACCCCCGCACTACGATTCCCTATGTTGCGGGTGGCATGGACATACACAATTATCACATCACAAACACCCATGACCCGAGAACAAACATTTATCTGTCACATAAATATCTGCCCCGGCCGGGAATCGAACCCGGGACCCCACGCTCGGCAGGCAACTGGACTACGGGGTCGTATTTGAATTTATAAATCAATGAATTGATGTGCATGATTTGCAAAAAACACTTATATTCGATATTTCTGTCCTATCGACCACTGAACGATGGACTGAACGAACAGATCGGTTGAATATCGAACAGCTGGCAACCCTAGCCGCAGAGAATATTACGTTTCTTTATCCATTATAAGATGATCGTTAAATTTTAGTCAATCGACACGTCATTGATCGGACTTCAACGGCCTTCCCCGTCCTCAGCGTGATACGAGGATGACGTTTGATGACGCATTAACTATTTTACTAATTGGAAGTACGTATGAGTAAATAATTTTTTTCGTTACTCGACGTAACCACATCCTAGCGTTGTTAGCTTTTAAATTATTAGGCAAAAGGTTTACAGGGAAAATACTTTAGGATTACAATTGTATTAAGGGAATGACGTCATACAATTGTTTTTATTTATTTATTTATTTATTTATGATACACAAAACAGAATACAATCAGTACAAACAAACAAAATAATATGATAAAATTAAGAGCTAGATCATATTCCTTAGGTATGTGTACACTTCTTGATCAAGAAATTCTGAAAGCAACAACAAAAGTATAATATCAGTATGAAGAAATCACTATGAAATTTACTATTTGCATGATTTTTTGAATAAATACTACGGAACTTGTTAACACAGTTGTTGCTTTTTAATACCCGATTTTTTTTTTTTTATTAATGATTTTAATGTTTTTATATGCTTGTACGTTTGACAGAACGCGATCGTGTGAATATCGCTATGTTATTGTGCTTTTCCTATATCGCAGTATATTTATCGGTTTCCAGCTAAATATTGTTATTTTTATTTTATGGCAATATTTCTGAAATAAATTTTTCTGATTTCGGCTTTTTTAGCTGTACTCAATTTTGAAACTATATGGCTTGATATATGAAATGGAGTTTTTTTTTGCAATTTTTTAATAACGGACGAACGACAAGACACATCCATGGTAGCAAAGGTATCACATCACTACCGTGTGTTCCACAGCCAAGATGGAAGCGGGATCCCACTTATGGCTCTCTGCAAGTAACAAAAATACATTAAAAAATTATATTTTTAGCATATAATTATAATTAAAGTACAATTTTAAGACAGAATGATAAAGGCTTAAATATTTTTCACCCTCTTTTTGGACGGTGGCCACTGAAAAAACTATCCAACCACCATGTATGAATCGAGATCAGATGGTTCAAAACCTAGCGATTTCCAAGAGAGTGACCAATGCCCATAACTTTGTCGCATGTTCAACAGGATGCACCGTTACCAGAAAAAATTGGCTTGATTTCAACAATGGCCAGAATCCATTACACATTAAAAATATTAAAATGTGAAGAACTTTAATTAGATTATTCAAAGCCAACAAAAGAAGGAGAAGCAAACACTGATAATTCCCATCCGTTTTCATTCTTGGAATCACGACCCCATCCATTTTATAACGATATATGAATGTACGATTTCGTATCACATATTGCTCCGCCCAAATTCATAACGGCAATTTGTTCGCCATTAATAATGTACACACTTCGAAGAAACAGTTTAAGAACAATTAAATATATAAATTAATAATGAATGGTTTATATAACTCGTTACGTATATTGTGAGAGGATGATACAATAATTAGGTAATATAATAACGAATTACAAATTATATTACGTGTACCTTCTGATACATACCCTAGCAAGTTGTAATTATTTGTGTGTACGCATCATTTCGGCATTGGGGGAATCCATTTTACAATTGACGTGGTAATTCAACTAATACGAATTTGTATAGTGATTCACTGGTATCGAGACTAGTGTAGTATGCATGATTGACATTTAGTAACATAGTAAGGCCCCTATAACACTTCTGTTTTTTACGTTCTATGCGCCACGCGTTTTTTTGTTTTTGAGGGTAGGGGAAAACCTTCCAAATGGTACCCGGTGCCGATTGTGTAGGATATTCCCTCCCTTACAGGTGAACTTTCTTAGCGCTAAGTAGAGGACTCTGGGATCTCCAAAAGAACGCAAATGGAGTCCTTTGAGCGCAGTGCTCTTCTAGAGGGCCACGTCTATCAAGCTATACTATTCTCAATCTATTGAGATACCAGATTTGGTACTACGGTGTCTTAAAAATTAATAATTAAAAGTAGGGAAGTTTGTGTCTTTAACTGTCGCGTTTTTTTTGTATGTAGTGGCTTTGCTGGAAGCGGTGATGTTAGCTAATTTGTTCGATTAAATTATGTTTCAATATCAAAATTAATTTCAATTTCAAGTATACAATGCTTAGCGTGATAAAAGATTCTTGTGTAACATGTCGTAATGCTGTAAGCATAAGTTAACTGTTTTAAAATATTTTATTTAAAATTCTCTAAAAAAAATGGTTTAACTTATACGGCTACTCACAATGGGATAAATTCATAACGATCTCATATGAATATCATTACTTTTAAAGTTCAGAATTGCCCAAAATTTGCGTAAAGCGATGCCGTCACCTACTTTGCACCGATTGCGTAAAAATTTATTCAGATACGTCACCTAAGTGCTGCAATCGGTACATTTATTAAAGAGAGTTGAATACATTGATAATAATTATGACTTCTTTCATGATACTTACCTTATAACAAATAATTGTCACCGTCTGAAACATCTTCGCTGGACACTAATTTTGACAGCAAATAAATGTTTTCATAAAGTGACTTAATTTACGTATTTTGTGGAATGCATCCACTGACTTCCGTTCATTGTAGAGCATTGTATTGCGAAAATTTAATAATAATGCAATATCGGCCAATTTTAAGATGATGCACGGTAATTTGTGATTTACTTTTTGAGTTACCGATATTTTGCAATACGGCATATTATTATAATTTTATGCAAACATTTGTAAAGTTTTTCAGTTTTAGACTACAAAGTCAGTAAGAAAAATGACATAAAAATATCTGAATGTTTATTAAATTATATTTTTGAAAATGTTTTGTTATTAATAACAATTAAAATAATTACAACTTCTGTCGGTGCTTAGATAAAATCTAGAAGAATTGTAGTAAGTGTACTGTTTACAACAACCAAGAAATGTTTGTACAGTTCAGTTGGGACTATATCTGCTTAGCTATAGAGCTTGTAACGATACTCTGCCTTCACCTACACTTAATAAATAAAATTGGAGTGCCCGTTTGTAATATTAAAATAACGGCCTTTTACTACATGCATATGGTACATATACCAAAATAACATTTTTACAATTTTTGTCTGTCTGTATGTTCTCTTTGGTCCTAATCTCTGAAACTATTCATTTCATTCGGACGGCAGTAACTATAACACAGATCTGATTAAAAGCGTCTTGAATGTCAAATTTAATAAT